>JAANSK020254818.1:0-12887 GCA_011763485.2 Isoetes engelmannii
AACACTGAAAATAACGAACAATAAAGCAACTACTCCAATGACGCCAAATATGATAAATGTCGCAGATGCTCCTACCAAGGCAGGTGACCCACACTGCCCAACCAACTACCGTACGATCATGGTCAGCTCCCTCTTTGCAAAATTATTGGATGGCATCCTGGAGCAACGGTTGACGATATGGGCAAAGGATGAGGAGGTGTGTGCTCCCACACAGGTAGGTTTTCAGCCCAAGCACTCGACCATTGATTAGATCTTCACTCTCAGAACCTTGATTGAAGATAGCAGGAATCGCCGGCAAGACTTGTATTGTTGCTTTGTGGATTTTGCAAAAGCTTTTGACACTGTATCTAGGGACAAGTTGTGGGACAGATTGAGGCAGATGGGGACCCAGTTGACTTGCAATGTGCAATATATAGGTTATATGAGGCATGCTCAGACCGTCTAACATCATTGGGACAGCCTGTCATACAAAGGCAATGCAAAAAGCTGAACAATTATTAAACCAGTAAAGCATAACAATCAGGCCTTAGGTTTCAGCATGCACTGCAAATGCTTAGTTAAAGCATTGGCTCTATGCCCTTGTGCAAACACATTCAGGCGATTTTTGCCCTCTGGATTCCCATGTAGCAAAATAAGAGTGAAAAAATGGTTGTACGGTACTGCAGGTGAAAGCTCCAGCACACACGATTTTGCCTTCTAACAGAATAAGAGCTTTAGAGAAGGATGTGGCTTTAGAAGGATACGGCTTTAGATAAGCAGATTACCTGGACTTTTTTTGGGCGGTAGAATGCTCTTCAACCAGAGATAATAAAAGAGATAAGTAAGACTAGAGATTAGAGACTCAGATTCAAGCTCCAGCAAGAGCCAAAGAAGAGGAAAAATGGGGAGAAGTGCTTTATACAGCCCCCTCCCCCCCTTCCCCCGACGTGGCACAATCACAGCCCTCCAATCCAAGCATCAAGGGCCAGATATCAGCCATGCAGGGGGGGCTGTATAAAGCACTTTACCCGAAAAATGAAGAACCAAAGAAGAGGGAAAATGCAGATCTGCTTGTGGCCGAAACTGCCGATCCCTGGGCTCGTTGAAAAAAACTCGCTTTAGAGCTAAGAGAGAGGTAAACGGATTTATAATCCATTTTCGACCGTCATGGAAGGCGGAGGAGATTGCCGCCATGATCTTCTCTGCCCTGAAAAGTAACGGACTGCCTAAAAAATTAATGCCGGATTTCCACTAGAGGCAGCTTCAAAAATGATCTGGAATATTGATTACGGGGGGAAATCATGACTGCCGACAGTTTCAGAAATCTGGCCTTCCACAAGCATCAGTTTCTTGGATTAAATTTGAGGGCTGGAGCAAAGAAAATTTCAGAAGAACTTCAACACAGAAATTTTTGATTAAGCTTATATGATGCAAAATTAGATGGGGCTTTTAGGCAAATCAGAGTCGGAATGAGTATCCGACCATGCTGGAGCAGAATCGTGGAAAGATTTAAGGTCTGGAGCATCATTTAGGCGTAGATAAAATAGGTGCAGACCAGAAATTGGTCCAAATCGATCAATTGCATGGGGCTTTTTGTGTGATCAAGGTCGGAACTGGAGATTGAAACTAAAGAAGCATCTGATTGATTGATTGACCGGTCGAAATTGGAGGATATTGGAAGTCGAGATCAGAGTTCCAGAGATCCTACGGTGCTAGTTGCTTCTGCCGTTGAAAATATGGCTTTGCCGGGCAATATTGCCCGGTAGAAGAAAAAATGGAAGGCAGATCCAAAAAAAATCCAGCACAGCAGTTGCCGGCGTTAGTGAAAAGAGATGGAAACGGCAGATTGAGGATCAGACTTTTTTGATTGGCGCATTTCTGATTTTTTTGTTGCCGCAGCCTCTAGTGGAAATCCGGCCTAACTACGACAATGAAGGAAAATTAATTATGGCCGGAAATGCAAAAAACGGTGTTACATGTTGCCGGGAAAAGCGTCACCGGCAGCGTGAGCGTGAGGGGAAACCCTCAAAAACTTTTTAAGTAAGTAGATTTCCCCCCCCCCGCGTTTTTTTTTTTTTTTTTTTTTTTTTTTTTTTTTCCCCTAACAAGTAGATTTCTCCATCCCCACGTTGTTGTTTTTTTTTTTTTCTTTTTTTTCCCTAACCACTTCCTCCACCTGCCTTTGGGAGGGGCGTTTCCCTAACCACTTGCCTTTGGGCGGGGCGACTTGAGTGTTTGAGTCATAGTTGAGGGCAATTGCTCTTTTTTTTTTTTTTTTTTGGCAATCGTTGTTTGCAAACATTGTCCGCAAGTGTTTGCACATGAACCAAAAATTACCACATGTTTTTTTATATTCTTATTATCCCTTATAATGGCTATAATGTTATAGGTCAGATGAAATGGGAAGGGGCCAGAATGGGATCGTGTCATTGTTTATGAGCTCTTTAAAATTATGAATGTATGAAGTATTTTTTGTATATGTAATAGCAGATGCAAACAAGACGTTTGCACATTTCGTGTGAACGTTTGCAAACGTTTGCGTTTGCTTCCAACTATGGTTTGAGTGGTTAAGGATGAATTTGGTGTTGGTCCCGAGTTCCAATAAGAACCTTGGAGCCAGAAAGAGAGATAAATGCCTTTCTGCAAAGTATAATGAGCAAAGGATAACATCACGGATGGATGGATCATATCTAGGATGTGAGATTGATGTAATCGCAAAGCCAAGCGTTCGAATCCTTGGTGCAGGCTGAAACATTGAATGCACGGCCATTCAAAAAGGGACTTATGCAATCAAGGGTCAAAAAGGCCAGCCAAGCTGATGGGAAATTTAAAAGAAATGAACCAACACTTTCTATGCAACGTCAAGTTAAATGACACGATAATGGATCTTGCAAAACAGTTTTATGTTTGAGCTGTAAATAAATAAGGTCATTTTTATGTACACAGGCAATGACTATCCTACTTATATTTTTCCATGATCTTACGGGCTTCTTCAAGAGACTTTTCACTTTCATCGCCAGTTCCACTTGATCTTTCATCCTTATTGAGGTATAAATATGCCAAAAGACTTAGCCCTCCAATTCCCTGCATAATGCAGCAACCATAATAATGTTAGAAAGAAGATATAATACACATGTAAGGTTGAAAATTGTATATATTTCAGGCGTCTACAACAATAAGAGTTTTGTGTCAACATTTAAAATGAGATACGCGCCGTAAAATGGGAGTTGTTGTGAATTAAAAAAAAAAAGACATAGATTAAGCTCAGGAGTTGCGTTTTGACCTTGAATAATCATCTAAAGATTTGGGACTGATGTGCTATCAAAGTCTTAGGTCCTATAATCTATTGGAGTAGTTTGGTGTGATATAGCACATGGTTCTGGCAGCAACAAGACTGCAAAAAACACAGCAGCAACACTGCTGGAAAAAACAGGTCACAACATCCTTCCTACCTCTGTTATCATTTACAAGGTTGGCACAGATGCATAGTCACTTATCTTTATTTTGCAGCATTGATTCAAGTTTTGAAACACAAGGAGAACTAAAGCCATCCTGATGTAGGATGTCCTAAACATGGAATATAATCATCATAAGCATATGGATTTAACCAATGGCATGCACTGCATACAACAGCGAAAAGGAGGAAATCAAGTTATTTTACAGGCTGTCACTTGCTGCTCGGTTATAATGCTCATAAGCAAATGGAAGATAACTAGGCTGCTTAGCATTTTCACAAAGAGCTCAACTTTCTTGCTTCCTTTTCGGACCGTGTTTATAAAATAATAGATTGTGAGTAACCAAAAGGCCTCTGGCATTGAATAAGAAGCACAGTACTTGTTCACATAGGAAAATCCTAACTCAACAGAAACTTCATACCAGGATGAGGGAAATGGTTGATAGAATAGAATTCAGGAAAAACGCTATTGACAGTACACAGATAACTCCTATGCCCACCCTTGCCACAGGTCTTGGTATAGAATCCTGTAATAACATAGATGTTGGATTCCATTAGATTGCAGACTTAAATAACAAAGATATTGGATTCCACTAGATTGCAGACATAAATAAACAAGTCAAAGGAGTAAAGCATAAACGCAAATGAGCTTATTTAAACTTGCCCAAACTGTTCCCTTTAATCAGACTTTCTGCCGTTAACTTCCTGCATCGGTCCTCCATAATCTTCCCTTTGTGAAACAAATATTAAGCAACAAAATGGTGCCTGCAGCCTTATATCTTTGGCAACTGCTTGAGCAAATTTCTCTAACTAGGATTCCACAAAAATGTAAACTGTTCTCTTCTTTACCCAATGAGCCAAAGCAGGCATCAGGTCAATGGGATTGTTAACATCCTGCACAAAAACATCATCAATCTCAGGTTAACCAGCTGCTCCCATGGTTTGTATTTCATGATATGGTTTCCTTTGCAAAATACACGGCTTATGAAATCATACTCTGCTGTGAGCTAAAGGGTTATGCCAGAATTATAAGTATAGTGAAGATAATCCCACTTGTCCCAGACTGGCTGAAGCAAATCTCTTGGGATAAATAATGGCCAGCACATATTCTACAAGCCCTCATTGGGCTTTCCATTTCTGGATCTGAAAGCCTACCAATTGGTAACTGTCCTGGTTCTTTTGATTCGACTTTTCCTGAATAATATAATTAATTGACCAATTGCCAATTAATCACGGTGACTACTGCCAATTGATAACACCAGTGTGCAAAAGGATTAAAGGTGATTCAAATAAGTTAAAGTAATTTAAGCAGTTCACTTTTGAGCAGCTGATTCTAACTTCTGAGGTCCTTGTGAATGAAATAATTTAGAATCTGCTGACACCAGCTAAATCAGAAACTAACAGCATAGAAACTTATTCTCCATCATGTTAGGACAACTGCCAGGTTCTACCTGCTACATAAGCTCATCTGACTCTAAAACCCTTGCTTCATTGGTTTCTTATTCATGACCCCAACCTTCAATCACCCTCAAAGTGAAGATGATGCCTATATTTGGCAAGACCTTCCTGAAGCATACCTCGATGCAGTCAGTGATGTTGCATCCACCCTGCCCATCATTTGTCCAAACAATAGTTGCCAAAGCTCATTGGATACCCCGTAAACCTCAAATAATTTTGTTGAAAAGCCTGAACAGATTGCTTCACATCATGCTTCATATACAATTTACATATTGATGACATATCAGTAAAATATGCTTGAAAGAATGAATGAAAAAGCTTAAAACCTAGTCACCTCTTGCCCCAAAAAAGAAACCTATCCTATCTGTCCACAGGACAGTAAAAATGGTTAATGAGATTAGGCCAATTGACATAGCTATGGATGATAACGACTATTCAAACTTTTAAGTAGTAATATGTAGGGAAGATACATAAAGAGGCACAACTTACAGGGACCAAGTTTGTTCCTGCGTCAAGCACATCGTTTCCAATCTTAACTGCCTTCCCAATTGCTGAAAAAAAGTCACAAACAAATTGTTAACTAGCATTTTATGGTGTATAACTTCAAAGGCATCATTTAGAACTGAAGAGACATAATAAATTAAGCATAGCTTATGTCGACCTTGAATAAGCAGAGAAAGAACCTTTGAATACATTTAGGTCCTCGGAAACAACATGCAAATTTCTCCTCCGCTGTTGTCTAACAGCAACAGCGCCGGTGGGGCCAAAATTACGAGTACTCCTCAATTCATCGAATTGTAAATGCAAGTTAAAAAATCCTAATCTGTGGAATGAATCACGAGGCTTGAGGCAAGATTTTTGAGCTGAAACAACCGTAGCAAGCATGCCTTGTTGACAGAAGGCCACCGCCATGACCTTTTCTGCTTTGTTTCAAATTATGAGATCCATCTTCTTTGGAGAACCCAAATCTGAGAGAACGGTGCAGATTCTCCATATCTTGCATCATGACCGTCCACTTGCAAGGGGTCTACAAAAATAATGGAATTTTGTGCCTCTTGGCACTGTCAAAGACTCTTGGATTCAAAGATAACTGGGATTTTGGGAAGGGACTCTGCAAAGAACAAAAAAACGATAGGTTTCTCATTCATCACAACAGCAGTACATAATGTTTGAATAATACGGTGAGGGAGCTGACCATAGGAACAACGTCGAGCTACCCCACAAAAAAGAAATAATAGTCAGTATGCTCATGCAAGAACAAGGGCACTGGTGACAACTTCTTATCGGGATGAAAAACCCCGCCCTTTCGGTTTTTCGGGGAAAACCCTAATGAGAAATGGTCGCCAACAACCTTGATGGGTGTCTGGAGATTCAAATGAAGATGGGCGATGTCGGATGGAAGAGTGAGTAAACTCGTAGGATGGCAGAAGACCTGAAAAGTGGAAACAGGGAAAGCACCCATTAATAATTAGGGAGAATAAGCAAGAATATATATGGAGAGGAAGCGACCGGCTAAACAACGGCAAACAACCTGGTAGAAACGGATGGGAGAGACTAGTATTGACGATGCATGTAAAATCTCACCAAGTGGTGGAAGAAAATGAGGTCACCCCTAGGGTGGAAAGAAACTACATCACCCAATGGTTGGAAGAGAGCAACACCATGGAGGTGGATAATAATTATGATAGCAGCACCATGCAGGTGGAAATGGAAAAGAAACCGAAAACAAACTGGAACATATTCTTAGGGCAGGTAGGGAGGGAAGCAATGGACAAAGGAAGAGACGCTGCTGTGAGAAGACACCGATAATCAGACACAAGAATGAACCATACATATATAGCTGCTCATCCCTCCCCAGAATGTCGATCCGATGGCTCGGATCAATGCCATTCTGGGAATGGACTCGCAAAGAACACAAAAACTGGCCGACTACCAGAGAACTTCCATTTTATAAGCCAAGTTGACGAGAAATATCAAGCGTCATCTGCCATGAACACAAACATCATGTGGAATGCCCGAAATAAATTGGATTTCATGACAAACTTGAACTATAAAAACTATGCCAAAAGCACAATTCAAGGTGATAATGTGCCCAATAGAAGATCCGCAAAAAGATCTCAATAGACATCCAATAAATTGGATTTTATGACAAACATGAACCATTAAAACTCTGACAAAAGCACAATGCAAACAAGAATGTGCAAATATAGCACACTGGCCACTAAAACTCAATAGTTCTAACAATATAGAAAAGACTCAATATACGTCATATCCAGATAAAGTTAAGAAAAAAAAAACTAGCAGAAGGGCAGGCTTGGGGCAAACTTTTGGGTGGGTGGAAGAGGGAGTAAAGATAAAAAAAGTTGAACGGTAAATGATTAAAGTTTGTTTTCTATGACCATTTGCAAAGGCCGGTGTTGGTTGCAAAAAGGATGAAGCCTCCATTCTAGAATCATTTGCAAAGGCAAGTGTTGGATGGCATCTCGCAAGAATGTATCTCATTTTAAAAATGACTAAGAAACTGGGGAGGCAATGATCATGACCTAAGAAATTGATGCAGAGCTAGTACTTTGATGATCTTGATAATTGATTTTGAACAGCTTTTGTATCCTCATACTTATTTGAAGGCCACAGGTAATCACGCTCCCACATGTATTACTTTACTCGATGGTATTGTATTTAAATCAAAGCATGCATTTAAAGTGGTGGTAAACAAAGTAGTGCTAATTCCATCACTCCTATGGTAATTCATAAAAAAGGGTAATTGTCCAGATTCAGAATAAGACATTATCAAACTACTTACCAGTCTTGAATAAAGTCCTCAAACTACCTTATTCTTTGTGCACGTAGATGATGGCATTACACAAGAAGGCAGGCTCCAGTTCAACTCTAGTACTTACAAGGTCAATTGAATCATTTTGACATTTTGAATTATACTCAACTTAAGTCTTAAATCCTATATATACATGATCCAAAGTGTATTTGTTGATGCAAAATTTCTTAAGCTTTCAATACATTATGTTTAGGCATACGATGCATTAAAAAACTTAGCTTATCACAATAATTGGAACTAGCAAAGATAGAAAGGAAGATGCAAGCCCCATTAAAGATGTTAGATTCAATTAAACCAAGCGCAATTGTAAGGCATTCATACAACTGCATTTGCGGTATGTTTTATGACCTTCCATGTTCATTGCACTAGTTGTTGGGATGCACTCTACTAATTTTATGGAAACAAATATGCCTTTTGGAATGTTTTATTGTTGGGATTTTTTTAGTTATTCATTTTTTTTTAGTTTGATAATTCAATCTTAATATAGGGGAATGATATTATCCCAAAATACTACATGAGAATGTTAAAAGCAAAACTATGTAAGTTTTATGGCTTCCTCCATGCGGACAGCATGTGGAAGTCGTCCTACTCTTTTAAAATTGTTGTTTTAATCAATTGCTTCATGAAAGTGTAACATTTACAACTACCAACGCATGTGGAAGTCGTCCTACTCTTTTAAAATTGTTGTTTTAATCAATTGCTTCATGAAAGTGTAACATTTACAACTACCAACGACTCCATCCCATCTCTAGCTACTTTTGCAAGTTCCATCTATGACTGCAAAATGTTTGGCCATGTAGTTTTGGATCACTTATTGATTTGTTTAAGGCTTGAAGGTCATGATTGGAGAGTTTATAGGTCTTTATAGAACCCAGCCTAACTCCACTCAATATAGTTTTGACATGGCATGAAGATAAATATCCAATTGCAATTGGGAAACAGGTAAATAACTACCTTCTAACGAGCTTGTGACACACTAGGCTTGAATTTAGCCATCTCAACAGGCTTGCACAAAATACCTATTTATTTGGTAATGCCCGTTTGTTTGTATAAGTTATAAGGGACATCTTCCACTGCCAAAGCTGCCTACCCAGTTTGCGTAGATGGCCATAACTGTGGCCAGTACTTGTTTGCACAGAATGACAGTTTCAAAGAAGTCACATGTTTGATTCTGCAAGCATGCAAGCATACATTGTACCTACAACTGGTCAGGCAACAATCCACTTTTTATTTGAAACTTAAAGGCTTTATTTCGTCAACCACCTTGATAACTTCCTTGATAACTGTGGGATCAGTTTCCTACAAGCTCAGCACATAGAATTCTGAGTAGATATGCAGTTGGGATTCTTAGCCTAGACAACTCTTGAATCTGGAGTTCCTTACCTCCTTTTTGGCTTCAGAATTTGAAAATGTTTCATATTCTGCTTCCCTAGACTAACAGGATCTGAATGGCAATAAGAAAAAAATTCATGTTCAAAGCTGATACTATATGCTGCTAGCAGCAGCTAATTCATGTACCAAAAATGCACAACCTTACCTTGTAGGATGTCAGGTTCTTAGATAATACAATATTCCAAAAACTGAAATAGGCATACATCTTGATACTTTCTGCATGTTATGGGTGTTTACTAAAAAGAACTAGAGCAAAGAATGTGACTGATCCATTCTGCCCCGAGAAAACCTGCATGCAAGTTCCATTGACAGCATTCCACATCCATGTTGTGTAATCTTCAAAACCAGCAAGTATTAGTTGCCCTTTTGGATGCCATTTTACCCACTGCATATAGGCACAAACTTTGTTAAATAACTACTTGGGCCAAAACAATGCACAACTCCTCATTGGAACTAACATTGTCTTTATGGCCCTCAAGCGCATGAAGTGGAACCTGTTGAGATTGGATTAGAAACATGCAGAAATGACAAATGGACGAGTTCCACGCTTGCTAAAATATAGTTAATGAAAAAATAAAAATATCATGCTTCTTATGTCCATAATTTTAATGACCCATCATAAGAAGAAGAAAGCTGTTGTTTGCTGACAGTGCATGCCTGGAAAAGCATGTATCATCTGTCAGAATTAACAGGAGAAACATTTGAAGGTCTTGGCAAGGAATTCAGTACTAATTACGATCTTAATGAGCTAATCCAACCCTTATGAGAAAATAACTGCAGTATGGGGGCTACTGTGCGTGCAGCATGAGCATTAGAAGAGCAAAAAACAAGTACCGCAACCGCCAACAAGTATACCTGGGATACATGGATCTCAAATCCTAATCAATGAATCTGCACCACCCGCAGCCAATAAGCACGAGCTATGGCTACGAACACTCAACAGTGCAGTGCAGTACGAACTTCATTTGGAGATGACGTGTTGGACGTTCTTGGACGTTCTGCTTTATGCTTTCCAATCGTCATTTGGAGATGACATGTGTTGGACGTTCTGGTTTATGCTTTCCAATGGTAATGAAGGTATTGAATACCCTCCATGAGAATAAAGAATCTGCAAAAACTGCAGGTAGCATCTGGAAAACTGAGAACTGAACGAAGCACAGACATATGCAGCTAAAATGCTTAGGCTTGCAGAAAATGACTTGGACGACTTGGACGCATGTTTACAACAAACCAATAATACCAATTAAAGGATTATAACTCTATATATCACAGAAACTGACCATTAAGCTTGGGTATCCCACTATAAAGCTCGTTTATTTATACAAAAAGCTCATTTGTGCTTTACTTGCAGGAGAGGAAGAAAAGAACACCACAAGAAAATAGAGATACATTAAAACAAGATTTACACGGGCTCAATATACAGTTTTCTACTCTTCTAAGATTGCGCAGTGCATAACTAGACGACCTCAATTGCATGTGGAAACACAAGGGTGCAGACTTATAAGTGACGATAAAACTATACAGCAAACTAAGGTCTAGTATCCTTTATAGCATTGTTCTTAGTTTGTTTTTCTAACATGAACAATGCAGGAGCAACAAGGTATTGTAGGCCTCTGTTTCTAAATAGTAAAGCTCCTAAGACTTCTCTACACAATGAGTTCAGAACTATATGTGACAAATCACTTCAATTCAGATCTCAAACATGGACTATTAATAACATCAATGACCACGAGTTATATTCTGAAAGCTTCCGTCATGTGGCGGAACATATAGAGGGTAATATCTTGTAATCAAAACTATCTGACACTACAAAGATTATTCCAAAGCAATTGGAGGAGAACAAATGTGAATGGTTGAAAGAACAACAACAAGAACAGACGGAGAAACTCGAAAAACTTTCACCTTGAAGTAGAAGGAAAGGCTACGATAGGTCTTCTAGTCTTTCCGTCAAGATCTCGTGAAGAGCTCTGTTCCTCAAAATACTCCAAACGTTGCCCTGACCTTGATGGCATGCTTGGAGAAGATTCACGTCGGGCCATCCCAGACAGAACCAAGCATCTTCTGAGCACCCTTCAGAAAATGCTCGATCCTCCTTGACATTATTATCAACCTCAATAATTTTCAAACCCACAAGAAGCTGCATTTGCATGACAAGCCCAGAAGTAACAATAGATTAATAAACCAGCTCCATAACAGTACCTCGATTGGAGGTTTCCAGCCTGGAACATCATTCGTAGTGAAAATCGCCTTCTCATCAACCAAAAGCAGAGTACAACTGGACACCAAACTGTACAACTGGACACCAAACTGCAGTCCGCCTAGAAATGAAATCAAAGCAAGACGTATTTTTCAGAGAATTTCTAATTTGCTGGACCATCGATGTTAAAATTGCTAGATCTAGCAATTTAAAACAAAAGTAGGTGACGTGGCATGGCACGTGGACAGTCTAGAATTGCACGAATTGGTGCACCGCTCTTTAGGCAAGCCTGCTAAAGAAAAAAAAAAAAGAGCATTTAAGCCACTCTTATGAAACTTTTGTAAGACCAGAGGAGATATGCACACCAAACCTGGCTGAATTAGTGCTAAAAGGTCATCCACCAGTAAAACTGCATGAAATTTTAGAGACACGTAGCTTGACCATCATTCTACAGGAACATAAGCCTTAATCTCAAATTATAGCAGACTTTACAAGCACAGTTATATTCTTACCTCTGCAGTATGCCATATTTTCTAATAAGCAGGAAATTATACAAATGCATTCATGTGCTGACTTCTTTTATGGAGACTCATCTCCCAATAACTGAACAAACTACACTTCCCAGAAAAAAAAAAGACTAGAAACCTGAAACAGAAGTAAAACTGCACACTTCGAATCATGTACCAAAAATATCAGGGAATGCTATCAGACAATGAAAGAAACAAAATATTGGGCGCAACTGTGCCGAACTTTGAAATTTATATAATAAAGGGTAGGTTACTCTCTGTATGGTGTTTGATAAACTGAGGTATAAAGAGTGTTTCAAGGCAAATATTCTCGATTGGGTCTGTCCCACTCAAGGAATCAAAGGCAAATGCAGAAATAAATGAAACACGGTAAAATGCTTGCCTGTTTTCATCAAAGAAGAGATGCTGACCATGTTCAACAAGCAGCGATCCCTTGCGGGTAGAAACTACAATAAAACCAAGCGGTCGTGCCACGAACTCTAATACATGGGTCGTGAAGCACGAAAATTAAACAAGACAGAATCTGCAACTTCTTCATCACTTCGAAACGGAAGGGAAAATGGAAAAATAAAAGAAGGAAAGTGCTAATCCCGATGATTTTTTTCCAGAAGAGAGTATCCTGAACAGTTTCTTGGACTCCGACAAAGGAAAGAAAAGGAGAGAGGAGAAACGAATGACGTAAGCATGAATTTTTGCGCAATTTTTAATTTTCTCAGCCGTTGATGCAAAAATTAGAAGATCGGACGGTAGGTATCAATTTCGGCTGATGTGGCGTGACATGTGGATAGGCTAGAATTCAAGCATTCAGGTGACCTCGGGTTAGGCAAGCCTGCTAAAAAAAACCTAGTCAAAAGCACGTTTGATTACTTTGCATAGAACCCTTTATGCAACCTAAACAAATTATGCAATCTAAACACAGTTCCATTAAGAGTGCAAAGAGCAAAAAGAGATTAGAACCTTTTTATGCAACATAAACACAGTTCCATTGAGCGTGCAAAGAGCAAAAAGGATGAGAGCCCTTGCAAGCTTTGCAAGTTTATGTAAATT
>JAANSK020254829.1:0-34476 GCA_011763485.2 Isoetes engelmannii
TATGCTGTAGGAGTATTGAATAAGTTTATGTCCAAGTCTATTGTAACTCATTGGATGGCTGCCAAACGAGTTCTAAGGTATCTTAAAGATACATCGAATTATGGGCTGAACTATGATAAATTCAGCAACATCCCTTTTGGCTCCTCTAATTACTTTAGGGTGCTGTCGTTAAGTGATAATTAAGGCTTCATCTTATCAAATATTACGCGAAGACCTTTATCAGTAAAGGAGTAAAGGAGGCAAGTGACAACAAATTCTTCTTCAAGTGTCGCACATAAATACCTCTTTCTTAATTCTCCATTTGGCATTGAGAGTTTTACATCACGTATGACTTCAACTTTCAGTGTGGATTCATTTCCCAAAAGAATGTTTGGTCCACGAGCAGGTTGCCTATTATTTACAGTGTTTGGATTTTCGCTCATGTGAGTACTGCCACTATCAAGAATGAAAGACTTATCATTCGTTTTTGCACTGTTTGTCTCACCAACCACATTGGTTTCACATTCTAGATCATCAAAATCAGGCACAAGATAATACGAGTCTACATACTCTTCATTGTCACAGTAGATGTCATAAACACCTTCTTTGTCATCATCTTCAATTCCTGTTTGGGCAAAATTACTTCGGTCGGAATAATTACCTTGTCATCGTCTTCCTCGACCCCGACCTCTTCATCTACCACGCGCTCTTCCACGCTCATAACCAATCACTTCCTTGGCTTCTTTGGCTGGACCACTGGTTTTTTGAATTCCTAGAGGTAGAAGGCACATTCCTTGCTGTTTGTTCATCACCATTCCATGGAGTATTGGCATGGAATACCTTGTTGTTGTTGGAAATTTGATGAAGAGGAAGCTTCATTGTTATTATTGTAATTTCTGTGATTTCTGGGGGATCCAGAGTTTTGGCTTCCTCTTCTACCACGACCTCTATATTGCTGCTGATTTCTTGCAAACAAGGCTTACCTTAGAGTCCAACTCTGTAATTTCTGCGGGATCCAGAGTTTTGGCTTCCTCTTCTACCAGGACCTCTATATTGCTGCTGGTTTCTTGCAAACAAGGCTTCTTCATGCTTTTGGACCTTAGAGTCCAACTCCTTTTGCAACAACCAGAGGAGACCTCTACAGAAGTGGGCGCATATGCATTTGGTCTAGTTTTGTAGGAATCAAGAAACTTATCATATTCCTTTGTGCCCGTGTAAAGCACATGCAACAACTCCTCTGTTGAAGTATCTCCAATGGCCGTGAGCTGACTTCTTATGTCTTCAAGTTCAGCCAAAAACTTCGTGACACTTTTAAAATCACTTAGTTTTAGAGAATTTAATGTGTTTCTCAAGTATTCCCAAGCTGATTGCGATGTTTTCTCATCAATAATATGCTGTCTGACTTCATCAGTGCAGTAAATTTTGAGAAAGGCAAGTGCCAAATGATCCTTTTGGTCCCATTCTTTCTGTTCACTACTTCTTTGCTTGAATGTTTCAGGTGATTTTTCATTCCGCCTTCTGAATGGACCCTCGTCAAAGAGGGGATTATATACCTCCTCAATGTCAATGTAAGAGGTCAGGCCTTGGGTGTTCACCACTCACATATTCCCATAGACCTTTTACCTCAAGCACTGGCTCCATCAAATTCTTCCAAGAAATATAATTTTTGCCATTGAGAATGTACCTGTCTTAGGAAAGGATTTTCTCCAACGAATTTCTCCATAATCCACCACAATCCGTTCTGTCACCCAATCCTTAATTTGTTGCGGACGTGCATTTTGTGGATAAGTTTCAAGGAAAGTCCAGCAAATTGGACGAATTATTTGCTTGGCCTAGCAAGCCAAAGATAGGAGCCAAAAAAGGGCAGGCCAAACAAGGAGGAACCGATTTTGACTTGCACGAGCCAAAAAAAAGCTGTGTAATCAACTTTTTTGAGACGTCACAATTTCAGCAATTTGTTGTGACGAATTTGCTTGCTGATGTGCAGCGCAGGACGAGGCCCAGGGATCAATTGCGCTCTGATACCACTTGTTAGTTAGTGGAGAAGAGTAAGATGAGACGCAGATATCAGCAGCAACTTAAGAGAAGATTATATTATTCAGAAAACGTTCTTGAGCTAAATACATCTTCACAAGACTCAAAATAGAAAGTCCATCTACTACAACACGTCAACACCTACACTTGCTTTTCCATATACACTATGTACATTATGTACATACACATTTGCACTATCAACTAATTGTCTAACAGAAGATTTACTTGGGTTATTTGTGTGAAAAAAAAAGGATCAAGCTTTTCTCAAGTTCAAAGAATTTCATGCATATGTTGAGTTTTCACACTCATATGATATCTGAGCAGTCTGTGGAAGAGCAGAGAAAGGGCGTTTTTCTTCAGGGATGATCTTTTTTGCCAAGACTCTAGGATCGAGCTCGCATTCTGAGTGGATGATTGAGATTCACTTGGGCTCTTTGTGTAAAAACAAAGGACCAAGCTTTTCTCAAGTTCAAAGAATTTCATGGATATGTTGAGGCAGAATTTAGCACATCACTTATGCTAAGGCTGTCAATCACAAGATTAGAAGAGATGTCCATGCCCAAAATGGGGTGGCAGAGAGGAAGGACTACGTATTAACCAAAATACCATTAAAGTTTGCCAAAATTACCAAAAAGCCACCAAACCCAGTGGTATTTTGGGAAAATTGGCCATAACGTTTTTTCAATGATCTAAATGCAAATGTGTCCTTCAGATGAATTGTAGATTAAGCTGAGATCTTTCTAACGAGTATAAGATCATTCAATTCTAAGACCACAATCTCAAGTTATGAGATTATCCAATTCTCAAATTTTGAAGAACTCAAGACCTCATAACTTAAAATTTTCAACTCCAATTCACAAGATCTTATGCTTGTTGGAAAGATCTCGGCTAAATCTACAATTCATCTGAAGGGCACATTTGCATTCAGATCATTGAAAAAACGTTATGGCCAATTTTCTCAAAAGACCACTGGGTTTAGTTTAGTGGCTTTTTGGTACTTTTGACAAACTTCAATGGTATTTTGGTAATTTTCCCTACAAATTTTTGTAAGATCTATGTTAATTCACAAGGAATTGCCAATATATTTTGGGGGAGAGGCAGTGGTCACAGCAGCTTATTCGGCTAACATGGCCCCCCTACATTAGCCAATACTCCCTGGAACTTGCTTATGGGAGAAAGCCAAATATGGATGCTCTAAGGTCTTTTGGGAGCTCAGATTCTACAAGAAAAGTTCAAGGGGCTTGGAAAGCTAGCAAACAGGGCTGTTAAGTGCACCGAGGGTATCTTATGAGCCAAAAAGGATGGAAATTGTATGATCCAAAACAGAGCAAATGTTTACTTTTAAACGTGTAGATTTTATGGAAAGTCCCTCATATTATGATAAGGAGCAGTCTGTGGGAGTTGTTCTCAATCTAAAAATGATCCCATCATCTCTTGAAACACAGAGATATCTCTGCAAAATGTCGAGCATCAGACACTACAAGTGACAATGAAAACTCATCTTCAGATGCAGGCTCTTCATAAGTTCACATGATGGAGAAGAAGAGGGCACACTTGATGATGATTTACAGATTCCTCTTTTACACAGTCAGCTTTTGATCATTCTACTTTGGGATATACCTCTTTAAATGATCCTTATAACTTGCAGGAAACATCTGACCTTCATTTAAATCAAGTTGATGCTACTTTTAGCTTCACATCTGCCAACAACCTATTGGAAAGACCGCTCCTCTGTTAAGAAGATCAGAACACTAAAGGCCAAGCAACCACTTGTATCTAAAGCTCGTTGCAATTTTGCTCTCAGAACTCAATTATGGATGCAAATGATCTGCAGCATACAAGGAGGCAGCCGCAAGCTGATTTGGCAATGAGCCATGAAACAAGAATATGATATGCTCATTAAGCAAGGTACATGACAGCTTATTCCAAAACCAGTAAAATTTGCAGGTTAATGGGACTAAATGGATCTTCAGAACCAAATACAACTCTGATGGAAGCACAGCTAAGCATGAACCCATGTCTTTGCACCCATGTACATGCCTATGATCCCTTTTCTTCTTTCGGGGCTGTCCTTTCCTTACCTTTTTGACCATTTCTGAGTGCCCCCAGCGGATTCTTCTACGCACCTTTTCCTGTTACTGTTCAATGGAGCCAGGATCAAGTAACCACTTGTATCTAAAGCTCGTTGCAATTTTGCTCTCATAACTCAATTATGGATGCAAATGATCTGCAGCATACAAGGAGGCAGCCGTAAGCTGATTTGGCAATAAGGCATGAAACAAGAATATGATATGCTCATTAAGCAAGGTACATGACAGCTTATTCCAAAACCAGTAAAATTTGCAGGTTATTGGGACTAAATGTATCTTCAGAACCAAATACAACTTTGATGGAAGCACAGCTAAGCATAAGCCCATGTCTTTGCACCCATGTACATGCCTATGATCCCTTTTCATCTTTCGGGGCTGTCCTTTCCTTACCTTTTTGACCATTTCTGAGTGCCCCGGATCCCTCTACGTACCTTTTCCTATTACTGTTCAATGGTGCCAGGATCAAGTACGAGAAAAGAAGTCAGCATGTTCGCTTTAATTCTGGATCAGCTTCTTTTTGTTTAAGCACATTTCTTCTGAGTTTGATGAGTTCATATATATATAAAGCAAGACATTTCTGGTCTGGAAAGTTCATGAGCTGCCTCAGGTCGTTCAGCATGCATAGTCATCTATACACGTGGAGATATAAATCACTTATTTCCAAAATCATTCTACTATGCTGTTCTTTACACGCATGCAGATTTTGCATCTCATGAATATGAGACCAGGAAGTCCACTACAAGATTTATATCATTCTTTTGAGAAGAGTACAATTATGTTTGCGTCTAAAAAGCAGACTACTGTAACCTCAGTACTACTGAAGCACAGAATCGCGGGCCACATGTCCATCACGAATGTGGTGCTACTTGCAGGTGGTGAGCAGTATCAGCAGTGGCTATATACGCACTTGATGGGAAATCCGGTTTTGTGCCAGTTCCTCGCTGAGGCGCTTCAGCTGGCGGAGTCCTGGGTGTTACCTCTGTCCCTCTACTATGAACCAATGCTGCATTCGTGGTAGGGCGGAGCCTTTTGGGGCGCGTGTTGGTGGTGTGATTTTAAAACTGGTAGATAACTGGTGCCCCTGGCAAACTTCTCGTAAGCTTCGTACTATCTTCAAAAGCTTATGACCAATTATAGACGTACATGACTCACACTAGCTCCAAGAGCTGTTGGGTGGAAAAAAAATCATATCTACTCTACTCCTACTAATGTTATTTCAATCTCTTTAAGAATCGGGAGTGTCAATCAAAGAATCCGTAATGCTAGTGGATAATTCTAGAGCTATACCATTGACGAAAGTATTATCCCTTAACGAAGCACTTGGAACAGTATGCTGCATATCAGAGCAGCTTGAACATGCTATTATCACTCTGCAATATTGTGCTACAACGAACCAGTTAGCTGATGGTATGGAAAAGCCTCTAGTTGGATCCAAACTCAAGCAGATGAAACAGGCCTTAATGCTGCAGCAGTACACTTAAATGTGCCTCTTTTTTATTTTGTTCTTTCATTTTTCTGTTTTGTCTTATGGTTCAGTTTCAAGAGGGGTATTCCAGTATAAAACTGACCCTAACCTGTACATAGATGACCTGACCTATATATGCCACCTATATGTGACGTGAGGTCATGTCACTCTATATAGCTACATAGCTATACAATATTCTATGTTTCATCCACTTCATTAGACCTATCTTTCCACAGCGTCTTCTTTCTCACTTGTTTCATATTCGTAGGAAGTCATCCATGCAGGTGCGTATGATGTTACGTGTTTGAGGATATTCACCAGTGTAATTTGTTTTGCTGACGTTGTTCAGAGCAGATATCGGAAGAATTGTTTAGTTAGTTGATTAAGTTGAGCTTTGTTCCACAGCTACGCATAGATCACCTTTAAATAGTGTTTTTATTTTATTTAGATCTAATAGGGAGGAGTAAAGTTTTGTTTCCTAGCGGCAGATGTAACACATGACGTAGTTCCCAAATATAATGAGTAAAGTTTTGTTCCCTAGTAGTATTTTGATCCCATCATCATAGATTCTTGCATCAATATGTTTGAATTTCCAATTCTTGTTAGCCAATTATATCTTCACATGCACTTTATTTAGTAACCATTTGCTTATTGTTTGTAGATGCTGTCTCATTTGTTTCTAGATCTTAATGACTCTTTAGTCATCCAAAGTGCACAGGTTGATGGACGGTTAGAACAATCCTTAAGGTGTTGTGATTTGAATACTTCATTGCCTTGTTTCCCTTGTCTTAAGTCTGTCTTGTTTTTCTTTTTTCCCTCTCTATCTCAAGGTAAAACACGTTGGTTGTCAAAGATAGTAGCTATCTAGTTCTCTGGAGAATGGAATAAGATTCCCACCATTAAAATACAACTTAGCAGGTCCTAACTTTGAAACTGTCTTGGCAGCACTTATACAAGATGATTTGGAGTAGCTTTGTACCTCACACCTGGATAAACCTTTCATGGAGTTGTCTCCTAAGAGGTTTTTTACAACGGAACTTTTTCACTATTTCAGCTGATGGCCCGATTGTAAGACCAGGTTATTTAGATAATGACCTTCCAAACAACATGAAGGTTTCAAGGGTGCAATTTAGGGTATAAAATGGTCTCATAGACCAAGTGGTCTCTCGTAGACGTTAATATAATCCTTCCTTCCTTCCTTCCTTCCTTCCTTCCTTCCTTCCTTCCTTCCTTCCTTCCTTCCTTCCTTCCTTTCTTTCTTTTTTCCTTCCTTTCTCACAATTGCAAAGAATGTCGGTCAGGCATATGAAGAATGAAAGTGTGTGATCTAGACCTCATGGAATATGAAGAAAATTTCATATTTACCTGCCCGGCGTACTACGTCATAAGAGGAAACATCATTGCCCCTTTAAAGCAAACACGTTGTCCTTTGTTCTTGAACTTGCTCAAATATAAAGGAGCATCTTAAAGAAATGACCATATTTAGAAGGCTCAAGCGGAGATAACTTCATTTTTCTCTGCTAGTAAAGAGTCACAACAGGGGAAGATGATGTAGGAGAGGGCTCCCTAAAGGGAGGGAAGCTCCATTAATTAAGGAAGTAGCTAAGGGAAGACATATTAGCAATTCCTAGCGAACAAAATAGCAGGAATTCAAAAACACAAGCAGTCTTTCAAAAGAGAAAGAGTGTGAGCAAACAAAAGGGGTGGAGGTTGACTTCAGAACTGATCTTAGAGCGGCAAGCGACACGTATGATATATTTCTAGAATATTTTAACCAATCTCTTGAGTGTATGCTTTTAGTAATTAATTTATGTTTATTTACTAGAATCCTTACATGCTGCATGCATCTAGTCTTATAGATCCTATGGCTCTCTAGTAGACATTAGCTAATTAGTACAGGCATATCCTGAGACAGATTTTTATTCTCATAGGCCCTTCAGGTCTTCAATAGATCCTCTCCCTCCCTCCCTCCTTCCATTCTAGGATTGCCAAGGTTATGCCTCCCTGGTCCAGTACTCTCAAATGCAGTTTCTAAGGTCATGCCTCCCTGGTCCAATACTTTCTGGTCCAATACTGCAGTTTCAAGATGTTCATACAAAGCACTTAACTTTTAACATATCGATAAAACTTGCTGCTGTATATGGATCACAAAATTGGGGGAGTGGATATGCGAGCTGATGAGTAGCCTGCTTAGAGTGGCTTCAAATATCGCTCCTATTTAGAATGACCAAAAGGAAACCCTCGGTACCTCGTGAAATAACCCCTTAATAAGTTAACGCCATTGTGGGGAAATATAAGACGGCCAAACCAGGCTCCCCTGCTTCGCTTACGTCTCATCAAAAGCTTTGGATGAACAAGGTAGTGAGTCATAGAACAGTCAAGATGTTTAATACTCTTGGCTTCTCAATGGATAAAGCCCCTCCATTCAATACAACATGGCAGCTCCCAACAAACTGATCAGATAGCAGGTAACCAGCTTATGCAGCATGATTTGGAGCAGCTTTATGTCTCAAACACTTGGCTAAATGCCTCCATTGAGTTATCTACCAAAAGGTGATATTACCAGGATCTTCTTTAATATTTCAGCTGATAATTTTATTATACGACTTGGTTATCTTGATATTAACCTCCGATTAAGGTTCTCACAATGCAGTTTAAGGTATCCTCCCATCAGCTAGACATTGAGTCGGGACACGCTAATCGTATTAGCCAGGAAGAACATGGGTTATATAATATGAGGAAGATACCATTGTCTTTTCATGCACCCAACAATTGCAGCAATTCATGAAGTACTATGATCAGAAACGTCAATCGCTAGTTTTTCATGCGATTGCTTAGAATCAAAGGAGTGAACTCAATGATAGAAATAGCATCAGCCCCAAAAGTTCTATAGCAAATGGAAGTTTGTTCATTCTTCCTTGCGGATGATGAGTCACAACAGGCTGGATAGCTCCCCAAAGAAAAGGAAACTTCAAGATATTGAAGAAGTGGCATTGGCGACCTCAAAGTATAAATGCAGCAAAAGAGAAGCACAAACAGTCTTTTCAGAAGAGAAGTCATGGTAGGAATACAAAAAAGCCAAATACTGATTTCAGAGCATTTAGTGGAGCATCTAAGACGACAATTGGAACATTTACGTAGAAAAGCTTTCATCACAGTATTTTTATATGTTTGTAAGGATTGGCTTTTAATGTCTTGTAGGCTGCCACCCTCCTTGCCGCTCCATAACTCTGTAGTTTTGCTGTTTCATAGACCCGGCAGCTTAGCCGTTTAGTTTTATGGGCTTTTCAGGTTTTGTGCTGATCTTGTTTTATATACAAGCTTGAAGAGCCAAAGATTCGTATTCTTACAGGAGATGACATAATCATTACAGGAGATGCTGCTGCTATTAATACAAACCTGAAAAATAAGACAGATTTAGGGCTTCTGCATTTCTGTTTGAGATTGCAAATATGGCAGCATCTCACTTATATTTATTTGACTAAGTATATCAAGGATTTGTTAGTACAATGTCATATAAAGGACTGTTATGAAGCTATCAATCCATATGAAGTAGGGAATAAGTTGGTATTGAAACTGATGGACCTTCTTGTGATCCTATTCTTATCTATCTCAATATAACTTGATCAAATATCATTTTTGCTGAGTCGATTGACGCAATCTCCTAGAAAAACTCATTGGGCGGGTGCCAAAAGAATTTTTGAAAGGCACAATGCATGAAGGGATTGTCTATCGCAATCAAGAAAATACAGATTTAGTGTTCTATACAGTTGCTGATCCTGCTGGTACAGATTTCAACCATAAAGGTCTGCGACAGCGTTTGTTTCTTCCTTGGGTGACAATGCTATGACTTGGTCTTCGAAATAAGAATCTACTGTTAGTTTAAGTACTAATGACTCAGCAACTTGGTTTCTGAATAATTCAGGAGTTATTGGTCTCATGAAGAATCTTAAATATCATCCACCAACCAAACACTTTGATCTCCAAGTGTTCTTTGTGAGGGAACAATTCGGCAGTTCTATTCTGGATCTTCAGTACCTTACGACCAGAAGGCAGCTTGCAGATGGTATGATGAAGCTACTCACTTGGGTATTCAGATGTTACAGCCAACCCCACATCTAAATGATTTGTTAAGCTTCACAGGTCTTTTCTTTCTCTTAGTTGGAGTAAAGTCTTAGAAGGGATGTTAGACACGCCATCACATGTGCGTGCCACGTCATCTATGACTATTTCAGTCATAATTAAACTACAGATGTATCTTGTTTTTCTACATATATAGAAGAGATTGTTGGTGCCTCCTATACTTTCCCCTGACCATGAAAATCTAAAACTTAGCATGTCATACTTTAGACACCCAACAACCCTTCAGCAGCTCATGAAGTATTATGACCGGAAACACATCTGGTGAGGAGAGAAGACGGCATCCATGGAGGAGCAATGGAGACGTACGGGAAAAGCTATTTTAGATACATTAGGGTTTACATATATACATTACTCATCAGACTGATGGCATGGACAAAAGTGCTGGCAATACTTCATGACTAGGTTAGGGTAACCTACCACCGTTAGTCAAAGACTTGTGATGTTGACTCTTTGACCATGGACCATGTGATGTGTAAGAAGTCACATTACCAGCATCACCAACATCATATTAATCATGTTGCTGTTGTTCATGAACTTGCCTAAAAGCGAAAGCATACCAAGCAGAAATAACTTCATTTTCCTGCGAGTGAAGAACCACAACAGGGAGATTATATAATGGAGAAAGAAGAAGGAATGTCCAAGCAGTCACAGTAGCTAAACTGTTCAGCTCTTTGGGCATCGTATTCCACCATTTCTTTACAATTTGGCAGCGCGCGACATGAATTATGGCAGCAGCTGGTCAATTAACTTAGCCAATAGCAGCGTTAGGTCTCTAGTACATGGCTAAACCCTGCCATCATAAAAGAAGCTTTTATTTTGATAACTTTTCAAATTTTAGCCGATGGCTCTTCTCCCGAGTTGGAGATTGAATTGGAAGGATTAAGCATATTGATTACAAGGACAGGAAATGCCTTTTCTGCTTTAGTTGAGTCTGCAGAGCATTTTATTTTTGTCTACCCTGCTTGTACATTATAAGAGGAAGACATTACTGCCTCTATAGAGAGCCAATTTGCAGCAGCTCATGAAGTATTATGACCAGGAGTGTATGTCTCTGGGCATTCACAAAAACACCCAGAAACAGAGAGTATCTCTAAAGAGAAAGAGAGCATGTACCCAAAAGGCCCGAAGCAAGTACTAAGGATGAAGGAAGATTATGTGAAGGAAGATCGAGAATTGAAACATCTAGTGATAGATAGGCATACGTGCAATTGAGTCTGAACCTACCTAGGTATACTGGACACTTGCAAAATATGTACACCTCACAACAAGTCAATACATGTAAGGGAGAAGTACCCTTATGTTTTGATGAATTTCACGAATTGCCCCTGAGTTTTGTATTTCATAGGATGCCTTGGTCAACGTATATCATGTAGAAATAGAGATATTACGAAATGCCTTCTAGTTTTTCGTATTTCATCAAAAGCCCTTGTGCAACAGATATTGTTCTTCTTATCGAGCGTTTTTGGAGAAGCGGCTACTGCTATTTTGTTTTCCTCAAAGAACACAAGAGCAATCTGCCTCATCGTAGCCTTTTGGAGCAGCAATTTTGAGCAACGATTCTTTTTGGGCATCACTTTGAGCAGATTGGTTTAGGAATTTGCCCCCAATTACAGGCCCATTGATTGCTTCATGATTCTTTTCAGCCTTACCTATTTGATCTCTTTCTGGCAATGTGACAAAATACCTTTCATGTTCTAGTTAAATCTTAAGGGTATTTGGTGAATTTTAAAGCATTTGAAACTGAAAAAAATCTCACGGTCTGGGTTTTCAAGGGCGTTTGGAAAATCAACAGAAAACTTAAGGACAGTTGAGGAATTACCGTAAATCTTAAGGGCATTTGAACAGTTTCAAATAATACAAAATACTTGGTATGTTGACCAAAGGCATCCCACAAAATTATCAAAACTTACGGTATGTCTGAAATTTACCAAAACATAAAAGTGTTTGTTAGTTTTTCCCTACATATAATTCATACTCTAACAGTCACGAAATACCAAGTGGCGTATCTTTGCGTATTAACATGGTTAACACATCTTACTTCGCTTTTTGTTTGGCATTGATGAAGAGGCCTAAAGCTGATAAAATTTCCTTCTTATCTCAGGATAGATTTCATCAGCTTGATCTGTTCTGTTTTGAACAATGTGGGTCGGATGCTCGGTGAAGAAAAGACAACAGCAAACTGTGTTCATATTCTTTCTGTTGTGGCTCACTGGTGGGTTTTTTGTTCCCTTTTCTTTGATGTACTTTTGGTTGCTGCTATTGGAAACTAATATAGCTTTCTGCCGACCAAACGGATTCTTGTTGCCTATTGTACACAGCTTTATCTTCTTCCTTATCCCCTACGCTCTTTGTTTGTATATCGATTAGCTATGGAAAGCTTTGTAGGAGCATTTGGAGGTTAGCTGAGTAGTGCATATCCATCCTGTATACGGATGATGTGGTACTCATATCTTCTTCACCTGAAGGCCGCCAACATCAATTATTGGTAGTAAGGACCATCTAATCCTATTCTAAGAGGGGTAACCATGAAAGTTTTGAGAAGAATAGGGGGGCAGCAGAGTAAAAACATAAAACAAGACTGACATCACCTCATTCTTTCAGCCAGTGGCTAGGAAAAAGGCAAAAGTTTCCTAATTTCAATGTTCCAGTTCTTTTTTCATTTTTATGCACGTATCTAGGAGGCTGCAATGTACCCCTAGCTGTATGTGATAATTGCTGTAATAAATTGTCTCATAGACTTAAGTGGATGTTAATATTATCTTTCTTTATCTTTTTGTCCTCTCTTTCTGTTGGCGGTGGCTATGGTGCTAATCCGGACACCCCAAGTACATGAACGATTGTCATCCACGAACAATTCGATGAGCCAACCACCTTTTGTCAACAATTCGATGAGCCAACCACCTTTTTTTCTCTGGGAGGTATTTGAATGGACTGCTAGACAAATTACATTTACTAGAGATAGAGATGGAAAATTTATGGGCAAAAGTGGCAAGCATCAGAGTTCAACAAACAGGCTGCCAAAATTGAGCAGTCACAAACAGTTGTGATGGAGCAGCAAGCATAAATTAACAAATGGTGGAAGCGGTTAAGAAAAACAACCTCTACATCCAGTTACTGATGTTAAAACCACCATCTCTGTCCCCTTGGAGGAAGGGAGAAGAAAAGCTCAGAGGGCTCTCAATTTTTGCATTGCCGGACTAAAGGACCTGTCTGATTCTGTCCAAGCAGCAGCCAATCATCCAGAACAATGTTGGTATCCAAGAGCATGGTATTGATAGATCCTGGAAGGTGAAACAATAGAAATTGGAGCCCAGCTTTGATCACTCGTTTTCACACAGCAGCGGCAAGATTGGAAGCCCTGCAAAAGAGAGAGAACCTGCAAAAGCTCCCAAATATCTTCATGGATGAAGATCTTTACATTAATGCAGGTGGGACAGAGAAAATGTTTGGAGGAAGTTGTGAAAGCAATGAAGGATAACAAATGGGCAGTTTATCATGATGGTTGGGATGCTTGAAATTGTAATGGGGAATTGTGGAAGGATCCTGGGGACTTTATCAATGTAATTAATGGAACGTCATAATCTTGCTTTTTCAAACTTGGGAACTGGCTGAAGATTGTCTTCTGATAGTCGAATGGAAAAACATCAATGGATGCTCGATTTACCACCCAACCGGACCAACTAGAAAAGTTGTCACCAAGTCAAGTTGCCGATCTGCATGACTGGATAAGAACGCGCTCTTTCTAGCCACTATCCACTTGTGTTACATGAATTCCTCTTATTGATATTATCAAGCAATAAGATAAAGAAAATACTACAAAATAATATTAGGCTTTGCAAACTGAAAGAGAAACATAGAAAGAGGCTGAACTAGTTGTGCAGTCAGCTTAGACTCCTATGCACCTTTTTGAGCATATCTCTCAAACCGTAAGGAATCTACCGACAAATAAGCCCAATCCGGAAACTAGACTTCAAGGGCTTTCCAGAAAGGTAAATATCGTCGAATTCTAAGCTGTGGTCGCGGAGATAACACTTCTCAAAGTCGACCTTCTATTTACTTCTATTTATAGGTAACAACACCTTTTTCTGCCTTCTAGCTTTTAGATAAAGGTGAATGCCTATTTTAGCTTTCTCCTTAATGATATCAAGGTTTAGACATAATGGATGGCTTTCTCACTTGATCATATCCAATAAAGATTGTTCAATGCAAAGCCACTCCCCCGAGCATCATATCAAAGACTGTTCAAGCAATAATCAGGACATAAGTTGTGTTTATAGAGATCTATTAAGAAGATAGGTTCATAAGACCATGTGAAGAGCCAATGACCTAGAAAACAGACAGTTACACCATTGATCTTTTATGACATGCCTTTTTTAGTCAAGAACATATTTCTGGAGTCTTCTGTATTTGAGTATTCAGGTTTAAATGTGATATGAAACATGGAGACCTTTGTCGTGCGTATGGTTTATGCTATTCCCTTACCAAATTGTTTGTGCGTTTGTACCAGCTGTCCATTGCAGGTGGCATCAGAATTTGTGAGAACAAGCATTGTTCAACGTGGCAGCAGGAGTGTAAAGTTCAGGTATTATACCACATGCCAGACTGTACGTGTCAGCACTGTACAGTCATATCATTTTTAACAATATAAAGGCATAATCGGCACATTCCCTTTTAGATAGTTGCTTGTACTTGCAAGTTTGCTCTTGTTTGGTTGCCTTTGTTCATTTCCTTTGTAGCTATTCAAGTTTACTTTACATTAGATCTATCGAAGTCTGCATCATTTGTGCTTATAATGACTCAAACCCCACTATCAATTAACTTAAAAATTGTTATCAACTCCCTGGGTAGTTTTTCAACTATACCAATAGAAATACCACCTGAAACGTTCGGGAAGTTCTGGTTATTGCATAAGAACACGAATTATCCTAGTAATTGGCCCAAAATATGAGCTTTTAGAGGGAATGGATTAGGATTGCATTTAGAATTTTTTTAATCAGTTCAATGGCATAAAGTGATAGACATAGAGGATGATGTTTAGGTATCATTAGTAGAATGTGGATGAGAGTGTCGTAGGGAGCAGTGCAATTTAATTTTATCTCTCAACAGTAAAACTTTGGCGTTATTGATATCTCTTTATAACATGATAGAGGCATGGATACTATTGATTACTGGGAATTGAAAGCAGTTGAAAAAGAACATCATCTTGGGAAATACACGGTCACAATTGCAGGTATAACCTGTGCCGTTTAGTTCTTCTTAAATAGTGTCCCCAGTTATCTGAATATATAAAATTTTTCTTTGTTAAATATACAGTACTGGATTTTCTGACTGTGCTTCTAAGACGAGGAGTTCAACTAGACGCATTGTCATCTCTGGTACTTTTTGCAATCCAGAACATACTTGTCAATCATACAAACTGGCGATACAAGCAAAAACACGAACGATGGCAAATATCTACTAAGGTATAACAACGTAGAATGATAAATGTTTTACAGTGGTCATGGATGATATCAGGGCATCTGTGGCATGCATGATCTCCTTTACCATTCTCTCCGTTTCTCCTGTAATTTTGTTGAAAAGTGCATGCCCTTGCTTGAGAACTTAGGTTGCAAAAACTGAAACTGACCTATTAAGATTTCTGCAAAGAAAACCTCAGATAGTCCTGCATTTGCCCTACCTGTTCCCTTGCTCAATTCAGATATGAAAGACTTCTGATGCATTTGAAACTGCCCGGGGAATGAATAAGAAGTGCTGGGAGCTAGACCATCATTAGAAATCAGATTTGAAGATGCAGATGGCTCAAGAACAAGGAGACTGATTTTTTAAATGCCAACAGCTGTAAGTATCTGCTAACATCCTACATGATACTTCAGTATTCATATAGGACAAGTATCCAAGGAAATCATCCAAGCGAGTATTGATATCCACGCTGTCATCATGTGAGCAGCCAGACGGTATATGCAAAATTATGTAAAGTGGCAGCTCCAACACGTTGGCATTGGATCGATCAATGGTAATGGAAGGAAGATACAAAGTAGAATAGAAACGCTTGGACTAATGCTCTAACTACTGAAGGCATCAATTAAAACTAATCATACGAGACTATGGCTTATAAATGAATGCCATGTCAGCAATAGGCGTGCAGTGTGCCAGGTCAGGATTGTGACGTTATCATACACGCCAGCATATAGATTTCATGTTATCAGATGTGACATACTATAAAAGCACGTGTCATCATTTTTCAAAAACTCAGTTTAGCATCTATATCCTAAAATGATCTTGATAATGCATCATGCTCGGTTTTATTAAATCCGTATGATATTAAAGCAGGTCGTGGTATATATTCTTGAGCTTGTACAAACCTAGTGATAATAATCTCCGTAAGGATGAAGAATGGAGGGAAGTTTACGTCGGAAGCATTTGATGATTTCTGATTCAAAAATGGGTCAAGATGACAGTTGACTATAGCAAGATGAAGTGGCAAAACAGTTGTTGAAAATGTGTTATTGTCTTTTACAGCAGGGGAAGAAAACACTTGAGTCTATTTGTTAAACAGACTAGGAACAAAAATGTTGAATGGCAATTAAACATTTGAACCTATTTCGTTGTAAAAATTATGCACTTGAAATTGTTAATCAAGACGTATTTGTGTCCAAGGATGTAACCTTTTGTGAAAGTACAACAGATGCTTTTGAAATTACGGAGTCAAATGGATGAAAATGAAGCTATAGTTAAGTACTGTATCCACAGCTGAAAACAGATAGGCGTTAGAATCCAGTTTTTACGGCAGAATGAGGTGCATCAAAGTACTTACCATCTCATAAATATGGGACCTAGATGCTTAGTTTTGCAGGTAAGAAGCAAGTTATTAGCACATTCACGAAGTGTCTCTTACAAAAAAGGAGGAAAATTATTCATGTGTATATTTAAGTTGCAGGCAAGGCACCTGGCTACAAAGAAACATTGTAATTATGACAGCCAGACAAATGCTAAGGATATTTAGACGTTAATGCAACATTAGATGCGGAAAGTTTTTGTTGATTATCTAGGCTAGATAAATGAAGATCAGAACCACCTGCTTCATTTATCAGCGTTTTGAATTCAAGTTTTTGACAAGTGTGGTTCGTGAGCATGTGTTATAAGACCTGGTCATTCTAACAAGGTGTTTGGTTTCTTATAGATATTTGATATGCTATCTGCCATAGCCAGCCTGGCCGTGTGGGACAAGCATCCTCTGAAGCAAGCGGTGATTGATATCTTGCTTGGAGACGTCATTGTCCATGGGGTACTTTTGCAAGTCCTGACAGTTGATGCCCGAGGGCTTGAGGTAACTTTGCATGTTAGGCATCCACTAACATCATCTTATGGCTATTGAATTACAACATTTTGAAATTAGAACTCTAATTCACTGTTGGTGTTTTCTGCATTAACATGTATTCCCCACTGTGGCAGGAGCTATGTTTTCGGCGTGACTTTGGTGTCAGGGAAATTGAATGTATACTCCAAACAGTGTGCTCAGCACTTAATTTGTTAGCTGTGTTGTTTTCAACAGATAGGGTAAGAAAATGCTTTCATGATGATCGACAGCATTCATGCTTTGCTGCCTTACTATGATTTCTAAGAGGGCCACTACTGAGCCTTTTTTTTTTTTTCTTTTTTTTTTTTGCTGACAATTTACAGGGTCAAAGAAAACCGTCACTTCTACAACAAGCTCTTTTCCGGCAAACTACGGGGACCATGTCATTTATTACTATTATTATCTCACTGCTAGGACTTTTTCGCGAAAAGGTTGACAATTATCAGAAGTCTCGACTTTCTAGTCAGTGCTTATTTGACTGTATAAATTGTTCATATCTGCAGGAAATTCAAATTTCTAGTGCGTATCTGTTAGTGAATCTCTGTCATACAGCTAATAAGTCACATCCACAGTTGACCAGTTTTGCTGGTCATGTTGCTGGTTATATTGTTGGAGATTTATCGGTATCTGCCTGGCTATGATCATCTTTTTTTTTTCACGGCCCAGTTCTTACCAGGTTTTCTATTTTCATTGTCTGTTTCAGAGGATTCAATTGCATTTTGTTCTGGGGAGATTACTATCAGAGAGGACAAGCCTTACACATCCCAGGTTGTTTTGTGCAATATCAGAGTTATTGACAACTGTAGTCAAGTATCAGGTATGTTCCTGCGCTGCAAGTCGGGAGCTTACAGTATTCTTATCTATTTTTCCACGCTATCTTTTCTTTTAAATAGATGCATAGTTTTGAAATATGATGCCACTTGAGGCTTTTGCTGAATGGGATAAGGAAAATCCTCGGTGGATAACCTAATGGTGGGGTGTAGTAATGAGTAAACAGGTGTCTGTTATGGTTTAAGCTAGAGGGGCGCAGATTAATCCACGAGAGGTGTGACTTTAAATTGGGCGGAATCGTGTAGGAGTTTCCAGGCTTTTGAAGTAAAATAATTTTGTTCTCACCTTTTTTCTCTGAAACCATACCTTAACCTCATTAGATATTTCAATTGAGTGCATTGAATGTAACGGGCCACAAGTGAATGCATGGGAACTGATCTTTTAAGCTATGCAGCAGCATGGGCTTTGTTTATTGAGCTGATTTTTGCAGTTCTATTTCTTATAGGGCTGCAATGTGCCACATGGAAATAACTGTCTAACCAAATTGTGAAGTATTCTTTGCTAGCATTTAGGTCATTGGTGTCTGACTTGTGCATTTTTTCATTTTTATTATATATCTGAAGATATTCCCTTCAGTCTCATTGTTATTTTTTGTTTTTTGTATAACTTCAGCCTGCACTTGTGCACATGTTGCTTTTTCCAATGGAAGACATCTCTATGAATACGTTCAAGAAAGATCAGACAGAAGGCAATAATAGACCAAATGCAATCTTTAGGAAAGCCGCAGATGATGTACTTGATTCAATATGGAAAATACTGCAAATGGCAAGCGAGTACATTAAGAGGTAATTAAGTTCTGGTGCGCTTAAAGTAGTAAATGTCTTTAATCCTTTAAGATGCTTTCTCGTTCCTTGCCTAACATATTTGATAAACATCCGTAGCTAACATGTTAGCGCAAATGTTCAAGCTCTAGTCCTGTAGAGGCTCTTCAAATGGAAGTTTAAAGCAATACTTCATGAGCATACTTTGTGACCAACATAATATCACAAAAGTTTCCTCTAACTAACTATAGAAAATCTTCATCAAACAAATTCATTTTAAGTGCTTTGTGCCTAGCTTTCCGCTATAGTAATGATTGAAAGCTCTATAGAAATGCTACGATCCATCATCTGATTCCGAAATTAGACTCTATAACTGAAAAAATGTTCCACTATAAACGAATCAACTGTGTACCAAATAGAAATCTGCACCAAATATTTAGAAGATGAAAAAACAAAATCAAGTTAAAAAAAAAAACACCAAACAAAGTCAATGGAGGTTTAGGCATTCGACATAAAAAGTGCGAGCAACAAACAAACAAGCAAAGACAAGTGCCATCTTATTCTAGAATGCATGAATGTGTTTCTCAGTCAGTCCATAGCAGCCAGTGCGGTGGTCCTGTTCATATCAAAATTTTATCCTTTTCCTTGCTGGAAATGACAAGACAACAAGAAGTCAGAAGGAGAAGGCAACAGTACAATACATGACGAGATTGCTTCATAACAAATTGTAACAAATCCTAACATCTATTCCTAACGTCTAGATATTAACTAACTGCCACGTCATGGATCCTACTTATGTGGCACTAATATGGCTTACTGCTAATATTCCAACAATGAGCACCTCACATCTTGAGGAAATGAGTTCAACAGCTCAAACAGAAACTCTAGAGCCACCACCAAGAAGCTTCTAAATGCGTGAAAGATTTTAGAAAGAGAAACCACTAATCTATTGGGGAAGAAATCTATGAAAGTCTTCAGAAAGGTAAAGCAGGCAGCAAAGGAAAAGTATAAACAGTCCTTCAAAAAAGAGAGTGACATCACCTTATACTTTGCATTACCAGCTAGAAAGAGACAATGTTCCAATCTTCAATGCTTCATTTTTTTCTGTTTTCCTTGCACATCTCTAGGAGCTACAATGTACCCTTATCTGTCAATGAACTGATGTAATAATTCGTCTCATAGACCCAATGGTCTTTGGCAGACGTTTTATGTGACATGTTCGTAACTCCTGCAGCTCTATATGCCCACAATTATGGGAGTGGATTTGCTAGCAGATGAATGGCCTCAATTAGAGGGGCTTCAAATTTCTCTCCTATTTAGAATCATCAGAAGTAACTCCTCAGTGCCTCATGATATAATGTTGGCCGGATTCAATGCTAAACCTTTACAGCTTGAAGTGGCTTTCCAAGTAGTGTCTTTGTTAGGGGGGCACACCAGAGGGCCAGCTGAGACTTCCTTGGCTGGCTTATGTTTTCTCAAAAGCAGTGGCTGCTGAAGATAGTACAACATGCTGGTTTGCAAGTACAGTTAAGATGTTTAATACTCCCAATTCAAATGGGTAAACCAGCCTTAACATCATGATTTGAAGTAGCTTTATGTATCAAACACTTGGCTAAATTCTTCTACGGAGTTGGAAATTTCAGAAGGAAAACGTTGTAAGCATTTCAGCTGATGGTTTTATGTAGTAAACCGGATTGTCTCAAGATTGTAGAGATTCTCGATGGAACAAGTTCAAGGTATCCTTTCATCAGCTGCTAGGGCGTACTGGACATCTTAGCTGGGAGGATAGAAAATCTGCTTCATGCAATTTGGACATGGCGTAGTTGGAAGGGCATTTTGTCTGTACCAACCCTGCATATTATTACATCATAAGAGGGAGATATGATTGTCTCTTCAGACATCCAAAACCTTACAGCAATACATGAAGTACTATGACCAGAAATGTATATCCTTATTTGTTTATGAGCTTATTCTGAAAAGAAGTAGCAGCTTCGGAAATAGAAACAGTGCCTAAAGCGAACAGAAACTTCTTCTTGTTGATTAAGAGTCACAACAGATTGGAATTATGGACGGCTCCTTGAAGAAATGAAACTTCATGATATTAAAGGACTGAGCGACATCTATGATTTCCAAGGAAGTAAAATGGGAAGCAAAACAGAGAGAGAAACAGAAACATAAGCAGATCCTCGATTTTCTAGGTTCTTGGTCTCATAGACCCAATGGTTCCTCTGTAGACGTTAAAAAATATTTCTTTCTTACTGCTGCCTTCTTTTATGAGTTTACATGAATTATGCTTTACTACCTTATTTCTTTGCAGTTCTCCGAGGATTTTATTGGAGGTTCTCCGTCTGCTTGCATCTATATGGCAAAACGGTGCAGAATACTTGGCAATAATAGTACACCTCAGAAGTAAACCTGGATTTTGGAAGCTTGTTAAGACTTGTGTATTAATTGTCCCAGAGACAAATATTGATGCCAAACCAGAGGACTCCAACAGTAGAGAGCAGTTAGATATAGATGGAGACACAATCATGCAACAAGCCCACAAGTATGCTTGCCAAGCATTTGCACTGCAGATTATGGCCAATGATATTTTTTTGCATCGTTTTATCCTTACACTAGATGTGAATTCTACGTGGAATAAGGATTATGGTCCACTCCAAATCTTACAGGAGTGTAATGAAAAGTCAGAGATCAGAAAGATTTTCTGCTCAAATGTGAATGCTTTTTATAAAACAAGCCATGTGCACTGTTCAAAGGTTATATTTTCTATCATTTGATGTTTGCTTTGTTACTATTGTTCTTCATGCGTTAATTAAGGAAATTTATCTACTCGTTACAGGCTGAGGCACGGGCCTTTGTGATTGGTTTAATGGCAAATATAATGTCACACCATGTCCGTGGGCTCGATCCATCTTTTATCAAGCAGATTCAGCAATTGTCATCACAGGTCAAGTATTCACTACTTCGTATAAGATTCTTGTTTGTCCCAGCATGCTGATTTCTTTGCATGGTGCAGTTGTTGTCCCATCCGTCCTTCGAGGAGTTGTTTGGTCAATATTCTACAAGAGGCTACAGGTTCTTGTCATTTCAGACATGTTTTGTGCTGAAATTTGCTTTTTTCGTGTTTCTTCCGCTGTGCTAGATAGAGAGAAGAGGAATGTGATGAATAAATAGCTATAGTTCGAGAATACATGCAAAAAAGACTCACTTCAATATATCTAAAAAACAATGATGATAATCCTAAGCGAAAATTACTAAAATGCCTCTACTTTTTGCTATTATTACCAAAATGCCCTCCAAACGGTATCCAAAATGCCCTCCAAAATGCCAAATGGTAACTACGGTAATATAGTTTTTGTGGCTCATCAAATTCAAAAGTCGTCTGCACAAATACATTAAGATTATATCTTTTCAACAAGATAAAATTCATCTGAATCGGAGTTGAAATTGACAAAGCATGCTCTTTTGAGTTTTTTTTTACACCACCTACTTAAAACACTATAACTTGAAGATTACAACTCCGTTTTATATGTTTTTACTATCATTGGAAAGATCTCACTTTCACCTAGAAGTTCTGTGAGGGGCACAGTGTTGTCTAGTTCTGTGAAGGTCTACAAGTTGGAGGCTAGTGTTGTGGCAGAATTTCTTTCGAAATTTGCAAGGCATCTTGAAGGCGCCAAGAAAGTTGGATCTTGGTCTAAGAAAGGAGAACTACTTTTGATCAGAATGGATGCTTTTCCCAGGATAGCAGATTTTAGGATGCTAGATCTTACATGATGGAGATTTACATAGGGATAGCAGAATTGGATGTTCAATCTTAGGAAGCTAATACCCATCTTAAGTGAGAGCTCTATGCATTTAACTGGGCATTATAGACTTCAAGATTGCACATTATTTTCCTCCAGCTCTTCATCAACAGTAAAAAATGAAGTTATTTCTGCTTGCCTAAGATCTTTAGAATTTGTGCTAAGAATGCTCCTTCGTGAGAGAATATGTGGATGAAGTGGGCCACACATTTCTTCAGCTGCTGTCGAGTTGCTGGGTCTCTAAGTCTAAAGAGGCAGTGATGTCTTCCTCTTATGATGTAATACACGGGGCAACTGAAAATAAAATGCTCCTCAACTCACTAAACCCAAGTCATACGAAGGACACTTCCTGTCCGCACGATTAACATGTTTATCTTTTCCAACCTCGATTTTCAATTAGTGAGAAGACACCCTGAACTGTACCATTGAAAACCTTACTTTGCTTGGGAGGTCTATATATGATGATGAAGCCATCCGCTGAGGTATTCAGAAAATTATCCAAGCTTATGGACAGGCCTTAAACATTTAACCCGCAACACTAACATTACTTAGTTTCCTCATTATTTGCTTCAATGCCAACCATGGAAGTCTCATCTGCCCTTCTTGTTCTTGCGTAGCCTGTGCATATAGTTCTCTGCTGGCCACTTCAGGCCGTATAGGTTTAGCATGTGGCATCGACGCTAATCATTATAGACAAGAGAGATGTTTGAAGCCTTTCCATTGAGTCCAGTCATACTTTTGCAAATCAACTTCTCATATCTGTGACCCCATATAAGGCTGCAGGTTATACTATCATATCAAACAGATAGAGCTTCGTAACATCTGGAAAACACATTTGAGAACATTGCTTTTCTCAATGCAAAGGAAGCATAACCTTTAGCAGTTCTGGTTTGAGCAGCGCTCTTCAATTTACCTCCAAGGTATGTGGACAAGGATACAAGGCACCTGCCCTTGTTTTTACAACACCTTAAAGTCACTCGTCAGATTGTTCGGGAGGGGAAAAGGTGAATACAATAATGAAATGAATGAATAATGATGACGTGGTACAGTGATGATGTGGTGTCCCCCTGAGTTAGAGTAAAGTTTTCTAATCTCTAACAGTTACACATGAATTAGATTATCTAGCCGCTCTCATTGCATCTTGTTTCTGCATCCTTCTATTGCTGCATCGACCTTGATATAGCAGTAGTTAGGCTTTTAAGATTAGCGAATAAGTGTCTTATTACAGGGGTTGGCTTTTTGTCTTCAGCACAATCCAACTATTACTCATCGTTGATTTTCAAGCTTTTTTCTAGAAACTTTATCTGTGGTCCTTATCATCTTCTGACATAAAACAGAGGGCAATGGATTTGATGTCTATTCATCCAGTTTGTATAGATCTGATTATTTTCTACCCACATATTTTGTAAAGAGCACGATAAGATGTTCTAGGCATTAGATTTAAGTCTTGGGACAGTGTTACCTCAGGTTTAAGGTAGCTAGTTGATTCCCTCATTTATGTAACTCGGTCTACAAAGCTTCACCATACAGAAGCTGAAGGAATTTTTGCATATCTCAAAGGAACATTGATAGAACTTGTTTATTGAGGGTGTAAACAATCACCTTTGACCTTATACAGTAATGCTGCGCATTCACTTAATCATTAATATCGTGTACACAGTTCTTTATTTAGCTCCAACCCAAGCACAATAGCATCTGAACTTCAGCTTTGCACTTCTCATTTCAGTAGCTTAGGTTCATTAACATTTGTATATGTACATGTTTACGCAAAAGTTTTCAGCATCTCAGTTCTCTTAGTGTCTGATGCAAGTTCTGCGCAAAGAATAAATTTTATTATTAAAGAGAGCTTGTTGCTTGTCTTCTCCAGTTATGGCGAGCACCTTCAATTCATGCTTGTTAGTGATCTTTATTATCACCTTCAAGGAGAAATGCAAGGTGGAAGGCATATGCCAGGTGGTTCCTTCCAGTCAATTGCAAAGTTTCTTGCGGACATGAACTTAGACTCAATACTAGTGCCAAGCTCAAGGACTATTACTAAGGAGCCGCAAACTTTACTCACTAGTTGCTTATATGATATTCCTGCCTTGGAAGCTGCCCTTGGACTCGACTGGTGGCAACAGAATGATTCGCAAATTTTGACATCGCATGCAGCTGCACTTATACTGCAGAGGCTACAAAATGCAAATGCAATGGCGTTTTTAGAACAATGTCATCTTTCCTCTTTACATGCTTCAGTAAGCTTGTATGTTGTTTCGGCATTTTCTCGGGAGTGGGTAGGCCACTTTGCAGAACCTAGATGTTTGAACATTCCTATGTTTTTTGATGCTTACCAGTCTGGTGCATTTGTAATGTTGCAGATGGGACAGGATGCATTGCCATTGGGTGACGTATGGACGCATGCAAATCTGCAGCAGCACATTGAAGGATTATGTGATGTTCTAGAGAATTGCCTGTATATTAAAACAAGCTGTACAAGCGAGTTTTATGCCTCAAAATATATGGAGTTACAGTCTCGGTTTTTGCTGTCAATGATTTCCAAATTTTCTAGATCCAAATCATCCGTGGTTGAAGAGAAGGAAATACTGAGGACATGTGTGAGAACTGTAACTGTTGCCTTTGCTGGTCTTAAGTCAGTCTTTGACTGGGCTAAGCTTCCTATTGATATAAAAAAGGGGCTAGTAAAAACCTTCTTGGCAGTTATCTCTTTATCTTTAGAGTATATTCATTCATTAAATCATGAGGAGCCATTACTTCTAGAGGGATCTGTAAATTTTAGGGTTGGAGATTCATTTGCGGATGTGGCTGTTCTTGGCTTAAAGTATCTGCCTATACTGTGTACTGCCGCTCGAGAGGAAGATTTTACAGTTTATTCCATTGCCACACTTGACATATTGATCAGGGCTTTCTTGGCTTCTTCCACATGGTTACCTATATTGCAGAGCCACTTCCCTGTAAAATCAATTTTATCAAGGTTTGGTGCATGTGAAGACTTTCATTATGCAGGAACTATTTTGAGATTATTCTTGAGCATGTCACATCTTAAAGCAGGTGGAGAAATGCTTGCTGCTAATGGTTTTTTCTCCCACCTTTTAATGTTTTGCCAGAAATTGAGGGAGTCTATTTCTGGAACTAATGGAGAATTTGGAGGATGTTTTGATGTTGCACGAAGCAATGGAAAGCAAGAGAGCCTTTGGAAACTTGGTGTGGCTATTGTCACTGCGATGCTACGGTCTGCAGGTGAGGGTGGAGAATGGAATCCAGTTATTGAGGGTGCAATGTTGTATTTCAGATCTGAGGCACAAACAATGCTTTCCTTTGTGAAAGCTCCAGATATATGGATAGATAGTTCAGGAATAAAGAAAACAAAACCGCATCATCCTCGGACTTCAATTTGTGCACTCCAATGCACACATTTTGTTGTTACCTTCCTGCATGAGTTGATCATTAATCAGACTCATTCATTCTCTTCTTTATATTCTAGTTTCCAAGATTTTAGGGAGATGGGTGTGCATTTTCTAGCCTACATTGCTAGGCATGGTTTGGATCGCCCGCCCATGATGGCAACAAATAGTGTATGTCTCCTTTGCCCTCCATCTTCAAAAGAAGAAGCCATGGAACTTGATACCCCTTCTGTTATACGAAGCAACCATGGTTGGTTTGGTCTCTGTGCAAGGGGGTCTCGTATGGGTGGCACCACGGTGCCTACTTCGGAATGCAGACTGCAGCGTAATACTTTAATAACAACCTCTGAGTCAAATATAATTTCCATAGAAGCCTCAATGTATTCTGACAAAGTTGCCCTAGAGGTGTACAAGATTGTGGCAACTCTGCTTCATTTTTTCTGCTCCCAAGCTGGTCAAGCCATTTCAAGATTAGAAGAGAGTTGTGCTACAAATAACTTCCCGGAATTACCTGCATTGGAAATTCTTCAAGCTATTCAGGTAAATCTTGCAATCTTCCCTGTTTCTTATAGCTGGGGCCTAAATCTTTTATGTCTTGCAGGATCAAGTTATCCCTGTAGTTACAGACGTTTGTAGGAATGGACGTCCTAAAGCATTTGCAGAAAAAACATGCTCTCTCCTCCTGAATGTGCTAGAAAAAGCTTTATATCTCGAGGCATGCATATCTCGTCTGTGTGGGAGTACAGGCATGCCTATTCGCTCTGATGACTTTCCAAAGGAATGTCGTGAACTTATTATAGGTACATGTCCCTTCTCTTTGAATTTTTCCTTTAGGCTGCAGCTTCTAAACATTAGCTCCCGTTTGCAGTTGCAGAAAAATATTCTCCTTTTCAAAGTTTTGGTACTTCATTGAGGCATATATTATCAGTGGCATATCCAGGAATGGGAGCTTTGTAGGTTGTTATTCCCATATTTGAAGAATTATGGCACGAATACAGTCTGTATTTTGTTTCCTGAGGAGATGTGAACTCATACAGCATTGGTTGGTTTCATCATTCGGTTGGTGGAAATCGCATGTACGGATACGGAGGGATAGCTGGGTGGTTCAATCGGCAAATGAATTATAGCCAGTTTGTAAATACAATGATGTAACGGCCTAAACTGTTGACAACAATTATATACTTAGGCTCCTCAGATGGCTGACTAATGTAAGGTGAAGTCTTGCCTTTAGATGGCTGACTATCATATAAACTTTGTTCAAGCCCAAACGTCTCAATTCATTGTATTGCGTGTGGATGGATATATATTGTATCCTTGAGATATATTAAGAACATGAAGGAAAGAATTAAATTGTTTGAGTCAAAGAAGAAATGCCAATAAGACCTATCTTTCTTAGGCAAGGTCAATTATTATGCCACATTCATTCCTGGCTTAGCTGCCAAAGATGATGAGTCCACTTGGAGTTGGACTCACCTAAGCTGAAGCGCCCTTTCAGGAATTAAAGGTCTTGCTCACCCAATCCTCGGTTCTTGTTCCATTAAATCTTTTCACGTCCACGTTGATGTATCTATCTTTGCTGTTGGTGGTGTTCTATCTCAAGAGCATGAGTTAGGTCAGGACAAGCTCATTTGTTTTGCAAGTCGCAAACTTAATAATGCGGAGAAAAATTATTCCCCTTGGAGCGTGATGCCCTTGGTCTCATCTTTTGCGTTTAAAGATCTGACACTATCTTTTGGGTAGTCAGATCAATTTTTTGTGGACCATTGTGCTTAATTAGCAAGAGCATTGCTCGTCGGGTCTTTCTGCTACAAGAGTTTACCCCTTTTGAAGAGTTTCAAACACGTTTTCGGATGCACAACTTTTTCTGGTCATTGCCAACCCACATTGGTTTCATGATTATCAATAGTATTTACTGTTCGACACCCTTCCCAGATGCCATGCTCTCTGCAGAAAACATTCGAACGCTTCGCCAACAATTCATACGTGAAGTTCGCGACTACACCATGGTAGTGGGCATCTTCATAAAAGATGCAAGGACATTGTTTTGCGAAGATGTGTTCTCCTTCATGAGATTCTGGACATTGTACATACAAGTCCATGAAGGTATGGGCGATGGTCATGATAACATGGCACGAAAAATCCTCTTGGCAGGATATTTTTGGCTGACGCTGTTCAAAGATGCTCATGTGCATGCCTGCACTTGTGATGCCTGCCAAAGGGTAGGCCGACTTACGGCCCGGGATGCTCTTTCGTTAACACTAGTTGCCATGCCTCTACGCATCAGCAAATGGGGCATGGATTTTGTCGGTCTTATTGATCCTCCCGTTCGGAATACACGTGCTCGATATAATTTGGTCCTCACAGATTATGCTACCAAGTGGGCAAAAGCCGTGGCCTTACCAGATTTCATTGCGGCCAGTACAGCGCGTGTTATGTATACGCAGCCAGTACTAGCGCGTATACAGTTAGCCATTCTGTATACGCATGGCATCAGAACTTGCGTATCAGATTTATGTGCGGCCAGTACTAGCGCGTGTTCGGCTATCCCACATAACTTGCTAGTGACTGTAGTGTGCACTTTGTGAATCACACCATCAAGGAGCTCACTGATTATTTGCATATCCACTACAAGAAAAGCACGCCTTATTATCCACAAGGCAATCGACTTGCAGAAAGCACTAACAAGACCTAATCAATATTCTTAAGAAGATTTGTGATGCTTCTAGGAAGGATTGACATGAAAAACTGCCTACTTTTATGGGCTTACAATACTATCTACAAAATAGCAACTGGACAAACACCGTTCAAGCTCGTATATGGTCAAGAAGCTTTGATGCCTTTTGAACGTTTTGCCCACTCTTCGATTTCAATTGACTACCACACATGATCCACCTCTAGCTTTATGAAAACATGTTTATCAGTTGCAACAATTGGAGGAGATACGCAGAGATGCCTACCTCCGTGTTTTGGCTGGTAACAAGCTACGCAAATTATAGCATGATGATAAAATCAAGAAGAAAAACTTCAACACAGGTGATCTTGTCCTACTTTACGATTCAAGGTACAAAAATAATCCTGAGAAACTGAAGTTTCGTTGGCTGGGTCCATATAAGATTGAAGAAGTTGTTCAACCCAGTGTGTTCCAGCTTGCAGAATTGGATGGAACACTTCTTCCATCTTTGGTTAATGGTTTTCATCTTACATCATTCTACACCGATGCTATAACAGATACAAACTCAAGACACCAATTAAGACGAGAGTGGTTAAACAGCCGTCATAGCTGTATTGATTCACAAAAAACAGTTTTTATAAAAAAAAAAAAAAAAAAAAAAGGGCACCAGGTGTGTACAAACAAAATTCTACTCTAACGCTCCCTGCTTCTTCTTACTTCGTGTTCGGAGCCGCTTGAAGAATGACACAACCCACCCCAGTGGTATAGCGCAGATGCAGTATCACATCTGTATAGCAAGTATGGGCGCAATCAGGCTTGTCTGCCTGACCCTCGAGCCATCCATCCATGGGGATCCCACGGTTCTTCAGGCGCCACAGTTTGGATCCTGATGTACATTCCCTGTGTATTATGTTTTTGCTTTGCAGTAGGTCTTGAATAAACTTGCAAATGTCTTTGTGCTACCATTTAATTGCATAGACAAAACAATATAAGAGTGAAGTTTTGGAGCTACGGTTATTATTTCATTACGTAATTTTATTATGAACATTTAAGCAACTTCCACACTTCTAATTATGTGCACTTTAACAGATAATAGTTGTAGGGATATGTTCTTCATCCTAAGTTATCTATGCTTTCTAACCCCTTGCTTTAGTGAGCACATAATTAACAATGTTAAACTTCAAGAATGCATTGAAAATTTCAAGATGTGTACTTTTAGTGTGCACGTGGAGGTTCCTTTTTTGGGGGGGGATTTGGAAGGGGGGGGGGGAAGGGATAAGGAAGGCTACCCAAGATCTATAGTTTTAAGTGTTGATTCTAAAAAAATAAATCTAAGGAAAGAAGAATTCCAGGGGAGTCGGATCTCAGGCGGGGTTTGTATTCCATTAGGGGTTTATTGTGCTTGCTACACCAAGTTTTCCTGCATCTTCTAATTCTGGACGTTGTTTTCTGCTATTGAGGTTGTATAAGAGTAAGCTATCTGGGACATGATTCTGGGAGCTGCACCAGTGAATCACAGACCAGATAGCTTACCCTTGAAGCATAGATAGCTTACCCTTAAGGGCTTGATTTGAGTATTTCTAGTTGTGGACTCAACTAGGGTTATAACCATGGACTTGGTTATATTAATTTTCGTTTTCCATATAATTTTTTCATCGAGATTGATCAATCCTAGGAAAGGGGAGGAATTGGTATGGTGGTGCTCAGAGGAGCGCCATTGGGAGCAGGAGAAAGAGAGAGAAAGATAAATTATCTCTGCCATATTATGAAATTAATTATCTAAGTAAGAATGTTTAAAACTATGATTAAAAGAACTCTGAGATAAGGAACAACTTTAATTAGCAAACCCCTTTAATAGCAAATAAATAAATGACTGTTAGTATAGGACTTAAGGTGACCGACACATCAACAACAACATCGACTAGCATGGACCAACAACAGGCCGACTAAAAAATGATTTCGACTTCATCTCCTGCATTAACGATCATAAGTTCGGCCAGGATCCATAAGTTCACAGCTTCCAGATCCTATTTCTAGTCCACTACTTCTTAGACATCCCGCTTGTATCGGCAGGTAACGGCAGGTTACCTGGTTCTCAAAATCCTTAAGCTCTTGGAGATCTTATAGTATGTCTATGACCAGATCTTAAATTCCTTTATCTCAAGCCTTGTCCTTGAATTTGTGTGTTTGCTAGAGATGATTCTCTAGGGCTCCAGTGAACTTATTTATTTTTTTGCTTAGATTCCAAAATTAATTTCTTTCTCAAAATTTCTTTTCCTCGAATAATCCAGTTGGATGGTGATTGCCCTTAGGGGCTGGATTTTATTCTTTGAAGAGTCTTTTATTGTTTACGTTTGAAAGTCTGATTATTATATTGCCAGATAACTCCTACTTTCATATCCTAATAATAACATGCATTGGCAATATCTGCCAACGTTCCCTTGGCGTGCTCGAGGGTATCCAAGTGCTCCATGAATCCAATGAATCTGGTATTGAGTTGCTTTCTCACCTCTATTGGATCTTCATCTGGGGGGCATGAACTTCACTAAATCATACATGCCATCCTCATTCACAAATATCACAATCTTGCTCATTGGTACCGATACATCGTTCCATCTCTATCAATAGGTGGAACACTAAGCAGTGTTATGATATCCCCAAGACTTAGGAAGTTTTTGACTAGGTTCTGTAGCCATGCCTCGAACTGCGTGGTTGCCTCATCCATGTGCCAGGAAGGGTTGACATAACAACAATCTACGATGTCACGAACTTGCATGGATGTTTGTTTGGTTCTTGCCATGCACTAGCTCAGCATGCAAGGGGTGTGGGTGCTAAGTTGATGGCGAAGTGCCAAATGGAGATTAATAATGATGTGCAAAATCGCCTGAGGAGTGGCTACAAGAGTGAATGCACAAATGAAACTCGAAGGTAAACAAAATATCCTAAAATATGGCCACACTTCCATGTAGGAGGATTAGGCCATATGGAAGAGAAGAATGTGTGCCCAAGTCCTGCGATAGCCAACAACATATAAATGTAAGCAGGAGAGATAGGATAAATAATCTTACATTCAGAGTGTGTTTATGAGAATGCCCTAGCTTATATATATTAGAATCTACCTATAGAAGGGAGTTAGATACTGAGTCTTAGGGTTGTTTTTTAAAGACGTGAGAGCTATTAACTAGGCTAGACTAAGGATCCACTTCCATACGCCCCTCTCCCAAGCCTTGTGAGGAAGCCCTATGAGGAGCGGATTAATCACGAACTCTAGAGATGGGACTTTGGGTTTAGAGACCACAACACTCACAGCCGGCCCATGGTGTTGTCCTAAACAATCTAGGGACACGCCGCCATCCACATTGACAGTCCAATTGTGCAAAGATCTAGATACTCTAAGAGGAACAGAGGACCGATACCTCTAGAACCCCAACGAGAGGAGGTGAGCCTATCTCCAGCTCTCCACATCAAGGATACTTCGAATACCCTGCCCAACATGGCATCCCCCAAATCCAGCGAGTCAGTATTACCAGATACCCTCCTCGATGCTCTGCGATGCTCGAAGGGGCTATGCCTTGCAACCTAAATTCTCATGTCATGCTTAATCCTTCGGAGATTGGGCACGAACAAACTTATATTAATTGTAAGCTCTTTCTCTTCAACTATTGTTTATATTGTTCTAATTATTTTGCAATTTAAGAGCATAGTTTTCGGAAACTTTATTTCAAGGAATCTAAAGGAGTGTTTTTTGCTAATAATAGCCATCCTTTTCATTGTTATTGGACATGGAGAAAATATATTGTCCTTAATATGTAGAATTAGTGAACCTCGGGTTTTGAAGAACAAGCAGCGACCAAAATTGATATGTTTTGCATTCAAATAAATTTGCTGGCCACAATGTTCCTACCATGTCCTAAACTTCTTAGTAAGATATTGGAGAAGCAGCATCGGCATTTAGAGCTGACAGATAAGGTTTTCTTGTAGTCGACCAAAAAAGAGATATGATGCTGCCAACATTTAATCTGAAAACCTTCAAGACATTCAATTTGTAAAAACTAGTTGTCACAATTTTAGTAGCAGTCATGGTTGGTATTTATGGAATGTCACCAGCATGGAATCTCACCTGTTACTAGGGAAAATGTTAAAAAAAAAAAAAATAGAAGCAGCGCCAATCAACAGTACACCAATGATTTTGTTCATCGACGAAGTCCATGCAGTCATGTGTAGAGGATGGCAAGATGACTATAAAATAAATGATGCGGTTCCAAATTTGAGCATTTTTTGTTCCACTTCCACCATTGAAGAAAGAGAATGAAAAGGACATGGCCCACGAATAAGAATGCTTAGTGGCATAGTCATGCATTTTGAGTGGTGGGATGCCACGCTATATATCTATGGGCTTTTCTGGATTGGGACCTTTTTATGGGCTTTTTGACTGGAACATATTGATGCACCGCATTGGAACCTTTTGGTGTGTGGATGTGTCAAAGAAACGCGGCAGCATAGAGATGCAGCTGATATAAACGGTCTTTCCTATCTGCAAAATCTCACAAACTTCGTTAGCAAAGAGAGATATAATCGCAAGGCTTCTTGGATTTAGGTACAAACTCTCCACCCAACTGGGCTCTGACTTGTGAACACATCAATTACTTGGCTTCAGGTCTGCCCACAACTGAGAATCCGATAGAATCCCTCGGATCTATCTTCTCTGGGCTTACAAGGAGTTTGGAATTGGACTTTACAATGGAATATGAAGAAAGGCTCCTGCCACACGTTCTCTCCATCTGAGATACTAATACCAATCGATTTAGAAGGACTCTCTTAAAAACACATAAGCCTCCTCGAATAACTGAGGCTAGCTGTATTTATCTTCTGCCAAAACCGTTGATCCAAAAAAAACTTGAATCCTCCTTTTAGGCGCCCAACCTATTTCGGATGGATCCGAAATTAGCTGCAAAAGGTGGATTCGTCTTCAATCTGTAAGATTCGATCTGTATTCCAGATCCTTCAATGGGTTTTGCAAGGTCGCAGAACTCAAAGCCGCGACCCGTTATCAGCCAATAATTTAGATAAAACATAAAACATAAATGAATTACTTTCAATGCTTTCCCAAAGTTCAATGCCTCTATTTTCAATCTCAAGTCATCTGAGCCACACCCTCGAGCTTGTACCGTAACAATTCCTTCCCTTCTCAAGGCTGATCGTCCTCGATCATCTACCTTGCTGAAATAAACACATTTTCTCAAAGCTAGTCACCTGACTATCTGCTTTATAAGAAATTCCTAGGCTGGTAATCTTACCATCTGCCTACTATACTCTGGATCTGGTGATTGTGCTGCAGACACAATTACCTCCATATAACTTTTCTCTACTTTTTCTCAAAAGCAACATTTGATTGAAAATAAAAACCTCTTATTAATCCAAATCAAATGAATACAATATTCAACAAAATCTTGCAAACTCAAAATGTTTAATCTACTTATCTTTGTTCAGAAAACCAATCTGAAGCCGATTTTTGTCATAGGCTTCTGCCGTTTCCTTGTCAAATTTGGTACGGGAACTACTTTCAGGTATATCATCAGCAAATTGAACATGGGTAATCTGTGCAGTTGGTCGGGTTTTTGCTCGGATCTCTTCCTTTGGGTACTCAGGTTCCATTTTGGTTGCGGCTGATGGTCTTGGGCATTGGTTCTTATAGTGAAGTCCTCCGCATATGTAACATCCTCCAGGAGGTGCTCTAGCCGGTTCTCTGGCCAATGCTCGTTCACCATTATTTCTCTTAACTCGGAAATTATCATTTCGTTCAATGGTATTTATTCTATACCTCTTATTCTCCCTGTCGCCTACTCTGGCATTATCTGGCTTGTATGTCTTTTCTTGGGGATATCCTTCCCATATGTCATACCTTACTATGCTAGGATTGTGCTTCATCTCCGCT
>JAANSK020254830.1:0-22775 GCA_011763485.2 Isoetes engelmannii
GATTGTGGGAATGGAATCCCGATCATGATTGCATTTTGGCTGACGTGGCAACTAAATTCAAAATTTAAAAGCCTTAATGTACATACAAAGAAACGGGTTATGTATATTAAAAGTATTACCTCCCTTACCCTACATTTAGCCAAAAGTAAGACACCCTAGCATTCTTTTACCCAGCTCTGCAATCTCAAACAATCTGACATCATGTTTTAAGACTGCAAAATTTTGATCAAGAACTTACTTTGACTCTTTCCAAGAAAACACCCCTAAATCTTTCTGCTAATAAAAAAAGAGCAAGAGAAGGGAAAAAAAACCATCTGATCAGAGATCCAACTAAAAAGACTCCTTAGAAGACCCAAAACTATTTTCTTCCTATACCTTATAGGCTCCACGCCCTTCCGGTGTGATTTGCTTAAATAAAGTCATCATTCTTTTGAAAAGATTGAGAGCAAAAGGCCAGGTTAGTGGCTTACCACCCGAACCAGAAAGACTGCGCTGAAGATGTTTTGAATTACAAATTCTCCTAACACAAAACCCCCTGAGATACCGGCAAACCCACTAGCATCAAATTGCAAATTTTGGTCTGCAAGAAAGGTTGTAGCAGTGTCGGTCCAAGAGGAAAGAGGGCGGCCTCCTCCCCTGTTGCCTCCCTAGCCTCAGGCGCAGGCGCCTTGCCAGGAAATATCCGTCATTTTCTCTGTAACAATGTGTGTCATCTTTGCAAAGTAAGGTGGGACAACACCTTAGAGCATTTGAAGAGGAGGAGTTGGCGTTCCACCGCACGCATTTTATAATTGGATGATTATTCCTACATAAACACACCTGTTATACAAGTGTATGAGATTACTTGATGTACGCTTGTAATTGTTGAGCTAATCTAATAGATCGGATCCTTGGAAAAAAAGGAGGGAGGGAGGGAGGGAGATATTATTCAACATTTTTATGTACTACAGTGTCAATGGTGAGATTGTACTTAATATGTGTTATAGTGTAGATTTTGGAACATGCCAATCACCAAAAGGATAGAAGTGGACAATATGAAAGAAAACATAGAATCATGAATATATTTTTCCAAATGCAAAAAGGATGAGTTTGACTAATGTGCCTCTTTTTAACATCTTACTAAGTTTTGTATGCATGTATGAATTTGTGTTCAACAATGACTACCTCACTATCGTCAGATGTGACTGGTCGATGTAATGCCAAGAACAACCACATAGACTATACATTGAAACTTAGATGGGTTTCTGTTAACCACCCCACTGATTCTCATTTCAACTCTAAAAAACGAAAAAGAAATGAGGATTGTTCGTTGGGAAAATGACGGGCGATTTCGCAGTGTGTGAGTGTGCAATCAGGGAGTCTGAGCTGGATAGGAGTCAAGCATTCCGCTCCACTAGCGAAGTTCAGGGCCAAAAATCGGCAGGAAGAAGATAATATAAGATCAGAGGAAAGGGGAAAACAAATAATATAGATGTGAAAAGGCAGGCAACTATACAACATATTCAAAGGATAGAGAGTTGAAGGGTCGACTCGACATGCAAGTGTGAAAGGAAAGACGTGGGGATGAGTGGGGGGGTGTAAAATAAAATGGACAAGAGGCCAAATAAAGGGAATGTAGTGGGCCATGAAGAAAGTACGAGTTGGAAGAAATAAATAAACAAGGGGGATAAGCAAAGCATTAAATGCTGGAATGGGCATAAAATCTAAGCAAAAGGACCTGAACAAATACCTACTACATAATACTACGTTCGAGGCAATGATGATTTCGTGGATACACGAATATGAGAGGGCCATGATGCTGGAACGCACTAGTTGGCAAATCGAGGAAGGTCAACATGTTGGATTTGGGTTTTACGTGAAGACGCGTGGTTCGGTCCCCTCCTACGTCAGCATGACGTGGAGCGCACGCATTTTGGCCTTTTATACCGGACCCCATCCCTTATCAAATTCCATTCATTACCATAAAAATATATTCTAATCTATACGCTCTCTTGTTTAGATTCATAGGCAAATTGGTCTCCGTGTACGCTAAAAAATTTATTCTATTTTATATTCTATCTTATTATCTCCCGTATATTTATTTATATTTATTTATTTTCAATGAAGGAAGGGAGCACCTTAATGTGCAACACACCCCATTTTTCCCCATGCCTTTGCCTCCCTTGTTCTCTCTCATATTTGATATTAGCCCCATGGACCCCTCTCCTCCCAACCTTTGCCCCCTCCTCCTCCCTGCATGTTGCATGATCAAGCTAACCCGCGGTTTCTACTGGCTCGAACTCGGCTGACTTTCGCACTGACATCGGCGCCATTCCCATGCTCTCCAGTTTCCCACCTAACCCCCAATTCATAATCCAGACCCACAGTTTCGCCTGTTGTCAGTTACCCTACCTCCCCTTGTGTTTTAGTGGCCTCTGAGGATGTGACATTGGACCTACTTCCATCAGATTGTTTTCCTGCCCACTGCTGTTTAATATCACCACGCCATCTTGTGTCTCTGTAAAGTTGTGGTTAGCATTACCTCCCCACTCACTTTGAACATCTGTCTGTTGTCTCGTAACGATATGGATCCACCTGGATCGTTCCTAAAGCCAGCATTGGTCCCTTGCGGAAATCATTGGATAAGGTCTGTTCTGCTGCAGATAAAAATAATCATGGGCATAGAGTAGCTAGCCAGAACATTATTAACAATTGAAATATTGTATTAGCACAACATTCCCAAAAGTATCTTATAGTGGACCTTTCAAACTTCGAGAATATGCTCGTTCTAGATCTATTGTCGTCTAATCAAGCTTTAAATAATGCTTCCACATTTACCAAGGTCGCAACAAGTGCCTTTTTTGTTGAAAAGCAAGTTTCCCTATAGACTATAATATTTGACTCAATAAAGCAACTTTCGTGCATGTGTTTGGGTTACTATTATTTCGTCCTAAGGTTAAAAAATTAGTGAGTGGCAATCTAAATCCTTTTGTTCCTTGTAGCCATCACACCAACAACAAAGAAATTGTATCGATGAATCCTGGTCCGATTCTACTCCACCGGTCATCAACAGGTAAATTTGTGCAATTTTGTGGCGACCCAGGTTTCCTTGTTGTGTTGGCTTGGAACTGGGTCGCAAGATTCCAAGACCCGCTCCCGGCTCCGCCGGTCACGTGACCCCCTGAAATCTGCTCTCCAGGTTCCATGCCACACAACAAGACATTAATTAATCATGGAGAATGACATATGTAGTAACAACAATGACAGAGACTTTTATACTTCCCTTACCTTATTGGACATGAACTCTAGCTTTACTGTTTAGTAGTTGCTTTTGATAATAATTTTCCTTTCTTGCAAGTTTTGTTCTCTTCTTTTTGGATCATGGCATGACTGCTAGGGATATCTTTCTAAACCATGGCTTTATTCCTTGGGAATTTCTGTTCCATGTTTGCATGACAGGCAAAGTGGAGGTCACTGTTCCACTTCATGCAAGTCCATGCATGTGCTCGGCATTTCTGACTTTCAGTAGACCATGGTGCATGTTCCGTGCAGAGGAAGAGCCGTGTCATGCGCGTCGACCTTACGAGACCCGATCCTGATCCATGTAGCCATGAAGAAATGTTGACAAGATCAGGAGTAATATAAAATGATAAAGGCAGTTAAAGTGGGCATTGCTTAGTTGCAAAGGGAAGAGCCTGGGCAGTGTCCTATATGCTGAGGATTCAATGATGAAATAGAGGAGGAACATGCATGCATGCAGAGTAAAAGCAAGGGGAAAAAAACAACAGGGAAAAGTTGGGAAAAGATGAGAGAGAAAGGGGCGAAAAAGAGGGATGAGAGAGAAAGGGGTGAAAAGGGGGGCCTTTGTTTGCATGCGAGTGCCTTAAATGTCAAACGCCGTCGTGTTTGAGCCAAAAATAAATACACGGTGTTTTTTTGGACTGGACTTAACCGATTTTTTCCTTCTTGACGTGTTAAAGCCATATAGAAAAAAAAAACATACGGTGTTTTCGTGGACAGCGAATTTTTTTCATGTAAGGCCGGCTCAAACACGACGGCGTTTGTTATTTATGGTGCTCGGTTTGCATGCATGCAAGGTGCCTAGAGGACGTAAAAACCTAACCCTAAGTGGAGATTCGCCTGGCAAAAATGAGTAGCTAGCCGGCCTATTAGGGTGTCTACGTGTGCAAAAAGAATGATAGCCGCATGCGAGACCCCGATATGCGTGCCACGTTGTCTCGACGTAGAGAGGAAAGCTGACGCATCAATGCACGCGCACACATGGGCACATCATGGCTGTTTTTAAACCCTCAAAATAAAAAAGTTACCCCGCTTCAAAAGTTTACCTCCCCGTAAAAAGCAAAAGTTACCCCCTTGACACTTCAACAACATCAAAAAGTTACCCCCCTCGCTTTCCCACGCATTGGTATTTTCCATCATAACCATTTATCCTTCCTTTCCTTACCCATGGTTCGACCCTCATTCTTGGCCCCCCAAGATTCTTCATACCCCCCCTTGTCTATGCGCAATATTCCTTGATGCAAGATGAAGACATCCCCCCAGCTTTGTCCCTGTCGTGCTTGACCCGCAGATGCGTCATTGCCGGCCAAAAAGTGCTCCCTGGCCCAGTCAGTTATCCCAGTAGCTTCCCTCTGTTTTACACGGCGTCCCTAGCCGAATTGTGACAACAATCAGATGCCATGACAACTGCCTAAGTTACTGTCGCTGCCAGTAGTCTCATTCCTATGTTTCATGAGGAATTCTGATATCTGAACCTTGGTGCTTCAGTCTTACGCGTGAAATTGTCTTCAATTATGAGTTTAGAATTTGCTTTACCACGTTATGAACACTTTTGCAGAAAGAGATAGATTAATTGATTAGTCTGGGCTTGTACTTTGAACGTTACAATTATAATGACAAGCCCCCATGCCACATTCTCTACTCAAATGGTATAAAATCTCTTCTGAACACTAATGCAGATTTGGATATGTTCTCTATATTACGTTTTTCCCATAACTTAACTTCTTCTCTTAAGTTATCATATTCAAAGTTTGATGAGATTGTAAGTGTCTGATTTCATCATGTGCAGCCTGACAAACTTGGACTAATATGGAAGATAAACATTTGTACAAACATATTTTATGAACAGAAGACTGGATTTTTAACCTCTTCTGAGTCCTAATCTCCAAAATAAGTTATTAAGAGCAAGCAAAAGAACTTAAAAATTTTAAGTAGAATGGTATGTTTCTAATCAATAATTAAAGTCAAAGTAACGATGAGAGATTATAAGGAAATCCATAATTTATTGGTTGTAAAGAAAAACACCCGTGTTTACCCTATTAATTTGAATCTTAATTTTCTACTTAACCAGATATATTCGATGAGAGATTATAAGAAAATCCATAATTTATTGGTTGTAAAGAAAAACACCCTTGTTTGCCCGGTCAATTTGAACCTTAATTTTCTACTTGACCAACTATAATGTATCCCCAATGTGTGGATTATGTAGAAATTTCTTATTGTAGCTTCTTGCATCCTAGCTTGCCAATTCTAATTTAGGGATCAAACCCTACAATCAAGAAGAAGAAAACCACATGGACCGAACTGTTGTATGCCCTAGTTCAGTTTTACTACTGTTCATGGCCGAGAATGAGCCGTCAATTTTTGACGAGCTTTATAGCCATCCCCTTCATGGATCGTCACATCTTTGTTGCTTTTGTATGGGATCAAACACGCGAAGAAAAGATAGGTGAATCTATGCTTGATTATACCCTATTATTTTATCATTAGCTTTTTATTTCTTTTTGTGGTGTGTTTTTCTAGGTCCCCTCAACATGCAAGTGATTAAATATACATGATATGATGTAAACTCCCTTTCCCAAGCCTCCAACACCAACGCAAACACCCCCACATACGTGCTCCCATCATGAATGATCCAGTTCTTTCTGTTGCCTCGTGAAATCGCGAGTAAAGTGACCTTGTTTTATTGTAATCTTCCCCTCCCAAGACGTTTGGTACATTATGAACATTGTTAGATCTCCCTCTCCATCCATTGTTCTCCTTGTACCCTTTTCTTAATGCACTTCATGATTGTTGCCACTCAAAGAACTAGGTATTTTACTCAAAGTTGTCCTCAATTATTACACTTGTATTGTTTAATGTATGTTGGTACACGAGCATGATGTACCTTGACATTGGAGTGTGAATTGATTCATCTCTCGATTTTCAGAAGGAAGCACAACTGTTGCTGCAGAATTTGCCTTATCTTAGTAAACGATGTGACGTCTACTATACAGAGACAAGATAGTATTGCAACTAGAATACAAATTCGCATTAGTAAAAGTGCACAGATATCAACAATATCTAACATGTCATAAAACTCCAAGGATCAGATAGCACAATGTCATTGAAACATGTAGCAAGTGCACATAACACTATGTTGATTGGCCGGCAAATTTAGTTTCTAGCTACGTGTTCTTTTATCAACATTACGTTGTTAAGTGTGTTGTCTTCTAATCATCTGGGAGAAGCTACCCGCGTATTACATGCATGTTAAATCAATGTTATAATAAGTCAAGGCAATAGAGATGTTGAAGCAAATCAAGGTTAAGGCTTGGGATGTCAATGAATCTATTCATGACCGCCAGCTGTGCCTTTCTTTTATACATGCAAAACCGTATTTTATTGCATGTATTACTCTTTCTTTGATGCGTCCAATGTATCCAAAAGCATCCATACACAACTCATTGTGCTATGCAATAAAGACATCCTATCTTCAATTCAATCATTGTACTATATCCGATAAAGAATACGATAAAGAATATGAATTGCTTAACATCCAAACTTGTGTAAACTAATGAAGTTTTTTTTCATGCAATGCATAAATGGTATGTTTCAAATCATAAAAAATACAAAAGATATAGTCCAAAAATTGCAGAAGAATGTACAAGACTTGGATTTAGCAAACTACTATTACAAGAAAACCCAACTCGAGAATGTAATATTTGTTTTGCTAAGTAGCCAAATGTGCTTTTTATGTACCACTTTAACTTGCTGGTTCTCAATCTCCAACCTTCCTCCTGACTTGTTGGTCCCCGAGTTCCCCATTAACATTGCTAATGGTTTGGGTACCCATTTGGCCCAGTCCATTGTTGATGGGACAAAGATCTATGTGTCACTTCCCCTTGGTCACGCATTGCCAAAGAGTCTGTTTTGATTAAAAGTGGCCTTATGTTTCTTAAGTTTGATTTGAAATTGCTTAATGGTCCTTAGCTTGCTCTATTATTTCCTCAGTTAGCAATGTTTGCAAACTTTCGAGCTAAGAGGGATCGTCATGTTGTTGTCCCATACATGCCCATACCCTCTATCGCCACACCTCCTGCGTCTATCCCCAATACCTCTACACAACCCACGTCTCCTCCTCAGCCCATGTCTTGTGTACATACAACAAATGTGGCGTCTGTTGCTCCTTCCCCTCCTACAAAGACCCGTGACCACCTTTTTGATGATGCTGCTACAGCCAATTGCACTCAATTCAAATAGAACAAGAGTGGGAAGAAAGAGCTCACGCAGGATGGACTAAAGTTAGTCTGAAAAAAGCCGCAAAAAGTTTCCACACAGGTGAAGCAACAACAAAAAGCATTATGAACACCGCCCTTCTTGGGTGTTCCCAAAATAAAAGAGAACAAACTAAGCAGCAGATTCTTTGTTCGTTGTAATGAGCCCTTTTGCATGAAACGATGATGAATTAGTACGTGACGAATTACACTCTTGATGAATATTTCTGCAAAATTGAGTTATTATATATTTTTAGTAATGGCTCCATAATCAACGGCATTACAAATTCAGTAAGTGTTAACCTGCTTTTCTTTATTGAGCATGGTTGCAGTTGCAGGCATGGGGGCAACCATTGCACTTTGACAAACAAAGCGAGCTCTCATAAACAGCTGGCCTCTTGACTGTTACCCTGCTTGAATGACACAAGGCCTGCAAAGCAACCATTGCTGCTGTTGCAAATGCACCTGTTTACAATAAACTGGCCTACTGGTTCACATTTTCCCAATCAAGGAAGTTGAAACAGGCTGCCAATAATTCAGCAATTGTATTTTAGATTTGCAACCATAGAGTCTCTTTGGTGGAGGATGCTACATGTATGAATATAATTCATCCGATCGCATATCTCAATTTGCAACGAAATGCATCAAAACCTCTTCCCACCAGCTCTAGTATAGAATTGCCCTCCTACCTGCTTTCATGCTCCCATTCTGACCTGCTCTATTTAAAATTCCTTATACATATTGCTTTTCGAAAAAGAAAAAAAAGCCTTAAAAAACATTTTCTCTCTTCTTTAGAGTTGTAGAATAGAAAAATATGGTAAATTTGGAGACAAAACCTTCTCCAACATTCTATTCCAGGAATATCAGTAGCAGTTGCATGACGTAAGAGCTATCATAAGTTCAAAGGTGATGTGATCTGATCCTAACTCGTAGTAGATCAAATAAAAAAATGGAAGGAAGTCGTGCAACTTTTGGCCGTATTAATCTGCTTATGACCCACAATGCTCTAACATTCGGGGTTCCTAGAGAAGCCGCCTAGTTTATTGCGTGCATAATAGTTGATTGATCCCTTTCTTTAAAAGCTCATCTAACAGATATTGATAAAGGCAGCCAAAAGGTGGCTTGATTAAGTTAATGTCTACAGCCTAACATGTGTGTAATAGCAGATACTAGATTAGGTTTCCAGTTTCTGAAGTTTCTTAACGCCTTGCTTTTTTCATAGAACCACTCTTTCACAAGGATCCATCCCAACTGGTAAAGTTATGCATCTAGATTTCTGATAGCTTGTGCATGCAGAATCGTCTGTGGGAAAAGGTCATAATAGCAGCCTATGCAGATTCAATATTTTAAAACAACGTAAAAAAGAAACTATTTCTACATCACATGAATGGATGTAACAAATTTATGCCAAATCTGGTTGGCAGCATCAGTTGTAACAGAAGCAATATTCTAACTCTTCATTACCATTATCATTTCTGCATGGAAATTCTTGTTCCTTTCTTTGGACAACTCTTTTGGCATTGCTTGAAACTAGCTTTCCTTCCTAGTACAACCTCAACTCTTTTGCCTGCAGCAGCAAACTAATCAGACTCGAGTGTTCCTATAGCCTTCAATCCCTGGTCAATTACCTTCTAGTTTGTGCATGAATATGGATGTACAAGGCTTTATCAATATATAACTCATTTGATTTGCAAATGGATTCAAATTCAAGTTATCTGCAAAATACTGAAGAAAGAGAGACATTGTATGAACTTTCAAGTCAGACGAAATAAGAAAAGTACCTATTGGCACCCAAGGATTGTGTTGTTTTTTCTCCTTCTCAAAAGTATACTCACCCCGGGAACTTCCCGTTTAGTTGCCATGTTTTCCCCTTCCACCTAGAGCTCATAAGCTGGTTCAGAAAATAGATATAAATGCACACAGCAACGCTCACGGTGAACTTCATAACTGGAATGGCAGTTGCAGATTTGATATAGGGATGATCCCAGGAGATAACTTCATCCAGTTGAGATTTGCATAATACATTTGGGTAAAGGATTTTTCATGGAAAATCACCTGCGGGACGACTCTTGTGTTATAAAGTCCTTATAGATCAGGAACGCCAAAACTGCTGGAAGAAAATGCATATCCAAGTTCCAAGCTAGAACGCGAATACGCTAATGCTTTTCTCAAATTCTTATCCTGCCAAGCTTCTTCTTCCTAAACAGTAAAAAAACGTCAAAATTTCATTTGGCGATTCTAAAATTGATTCCCAAAACTGAAGCTAAGGCCTAACATAAATGATCAAACATCAAAAGATCAAACTGCCTACCTGCAACAAGAAAGCTCGCATCAGTTGTACCCTAATCCTTGTTATCTCATTCTTCGACTTCAAAATTTCAGAATTATATTAAATATATAAGTGCTGGAAAACATTAAGCAATAACGTGGCCGAAGTGCCAAACCATAGTTTTATAACACATGTCTACTCTAATTGCTCATGTCAACTCTAATCGTTTTTGGGTTGCCTTAGGAGGCAGCCCTCTTGCTGATGGGAGGACTCTAGAAGGTCTAGATTTAGTTTGAGTGTAATATTCTACAGATTATTTTAAAATATATTTGATTATACGGCTGAGATTGTTTGGGCTTGTTTTGGGTGAAATCCACACTTTGACGGTACAAATTTTAGATGGCATATATCTGAAGGTGGAAATGCGATTTGATATTTGGGCATCGGCATGGCAGTGGGCCGTGGCGGCAGAAGCCGAAGCAGGGGAAGCGGGATCCTACAAACAGTCTCACAGCCTCATTAAATAGCGAGCATAGACATCTTTCTCTACTAATCTAATGTTCATCTTCCTCTACTGCATCCATTTGTTTATATTCATATTCTTGCAAGCAAAGGAAGGTTAAGAAAAAGAAACCCCGGCAAAGAAGAATGGAGAGGAAGCAAAAATCTTTTACTGTTCTAGGGGAGAATGCCCTTCTTTCGCTCGACGCCCTTTTTCTGACCATCTTTTGCCCCTTTTTTCCCCACCCTTGACCTTTGTTACGCCCACTTCTTTCTCTGTTTCATCATATAGACATCCGACGGAATTTTGCGACGGAGGAGGAGTTTTGTAGGTTATAGTCGATAAAGCAATCTCTCCAACAAGCTGTGTATAAGGCCATTTTATAAACAAAAAGAAGTAGCAAAAACACATACTAGTATTTGATGGAATTGATGGATCTTCAGTTGAAGGTTAGGACATTTCTTTCATCCTCAATTTTCAGTGGTTAGGACATTTCTTTCATGCTCAATTTTCAGTTGTAGCAATATAGAATAGGATAGGATAGGATAGGATAGGATAGGATAGGATAGGATAGGATAGGATAGGATAGGATAGGATAGGATAGGATTTTTATCGTCCATGGAGACCAAATGGCCTATGGGACCTAAACAAAGAGAGCAGCAAGCCGATTACTGTCAGGATTAAAAAACCCCCGCCCCGAACGATTTTCGAGGGAAAAACCTTGGTAGCAATAGGTATGCCTCTACCCTATTGTGCCAATCATCATACATTCCAAGCTGAGCACACATAAGCCATTTTAGAATCAATTGGTTGCATTGCACTTGCACACTCCATGAGGACAATTTTTTTCTCTCCATGAAGAGGAAAGAGGATCAAGATAGTGCAGATTGTAAAAGCTATGTTCCTCTCTTTACAATATGGCATTAGTCAAAGTGAACGAATGTGGTGGAGTAATGTTGAAGTAGTAGAGGAAGATGCTTGAAACTCAATCTAGAGCGTGTTGTCAGACTCGTCACTTTCTTCTATTCGCTATCAAGTATGCAATTCCAACTAAATTCAATATTCCTAAAGAATAGCTGAATGCTAGGACGTTGATTATGAACAATTAATGAGTCCACCTTTTATCAAAGTCATAGATCAAGCATTATGTTGTTGGGATGAAGACGGTTTCGTAGATATCGCTGATTTCTTCACCTCTGCAAAGTATGATAATCCCAATAGACAAAATTCATGGATGGAAAATATGGTTTTGGAGGCATGTGTTTGACTATGATGGGATTGATTTGGGTCTTGATAGAATAGAATAGAATAGAATAGAATAGAATAGAATAGAATAAATTTTTTATCGTCCACGGAGACCAATTGGCCTATATGGGACCTAAAGAAAGAGAGCAGCAAGCCGATTACTGTCAGGATTAAAAAATCCCTGCCTTGAAGGGTTTTTGAGGGGAAAACCTTGACAATAATAAGTATGCTAGCATATTGTACAATAATACAGTGACATTCAATACCGCACCGGTGCACACAACTGAGTCCGTGTATCCATCACCTCTTGAAGATATGAGTCCACTAAGCCCATGGAGGCCGCGTTCAATAGCTCATGCAATGGCTGGCCAGGCACAACTAACTGAACATACCTTGCTCGGATATGATCGAATGCTGGGCAGGTCTGAAGTGCATGGCATTCATCTTCAATGGCTCCATGTTGGCAACACTGACAGATCTTGTCCTCGCGTGCCTCTCGGGTTCATCGGCTTATCTCAATCCGTATGTGATGTGCATCCGTTCGGATAGAATCTATCAGTATGTGCCTCTTCATAGGCAAGTGAGTATGCAAAAAGTGTTGTGGACCTCGGGTGAGCATGGGATTGATCTGCTGCCGATAGTGTGCCAGCTTGATGCATGCCAGTGCATCTGCATCCCAGAGTTTGCTAAGGAAGCAAGCCTCAAGATACTACCTCAATTGATCATGGTCCTTCCTGTTCGTACGTGCACGCACACGTCTTCCTGTACATTCCATTGAGAGAACTACTGAGCTTGCTTGTCCTTCCTTTAGGCTTTGAGGCATCGTGGGCTCATTCCTACAGCCAAAGCAAGATTGGGCAAACGGGCATCCCCCATACCAATGATCTTCTGGAAATAAGTAATATGGGGGTCCAGTGCGACCCTATGAAGGGGCAAGAAACTCATCTCCTGCAGCAGGATCTGATATGGAACTGTCGACTTCACCCCAAGTGCTCGTGCCAAGACGGCCATCTGTACCTATTCCAGATCATTCCAGGTGCAAGGGATATTACCAGACCCCACACCTCCACTCCGTACAAGAGGATAGGCTTGCCCAAGGCCCTGAATAGGACTGTGCCTGATGACCCCAAGCATACAGCTCTGCCTTGTGACTGTTGTTCTGCATGGCATACAGTGCTTTCCAACCTGCTGTGACGCATAATCTGATGGAAGCATCCCAGTGCGTGGTAGTAGAAATCTCAATTCCCAAATATTTGTAGGCTGGAGCTACCTCCACATTCTGTCCCTAGTAAATGAGGGAGGGAGGCTTTGGCTGACGGGCGAATGAAATTAGCAGCACTCTAGTTTTGGCCAAGTTAACCCACATGCCAGTGAACTAACAGAAAGTGTCTAGAGCATCCAGATGACGTTGCATGTCTTCTGGAGTTTGGCCAAGAGGTCTACGTCATTAGCATATATGAGTTGCCGAACTATGTGATGCATGAGTTGAGCACTGGCCCCTCCATGTTCAACAAGTCAATCTTCCAACTGATCAATCTAGAGGCCAAAGAACGTCGGGGAGAGGGGGCAACCCAGGCGCACTCCAATACTACTAATGGCAAATTGTCCCGATGATGTCAGACGGCCTGAGCATGCCTCATATAACCTGTATATTGCATTTTGCAAGTCAACAGGGGTCCCCAGCTTCCTAAATCAGTCACACACTTGTCCCTAGGCACAGTGTCAAAAGCATTTGCAAAATCCACAAAGCAACAGTACAAGTCTTGGCAACGATTCTTTGCTATCTTCAATCAGGGTTCAGAGAGTGAAGATATGATCAATGATGAAGTGTCTGGGCCAAAAACCTGCCTGTGTGAGAGCACGGACCTCCTCATCCTTTCCCCATATTTCCAACTGTTGCTCCAGGATGCCAGCCAATAATTTTGCACAGGGGGAGTTGACCATGATCGTGCGATAGTTGGCTGGGCAGTGAGGGTCACCTGCCTTGTATATGGGAACAACTCTACTAGCAGTCCATTGGGGGAAAGCCGTCTTGCAGTGCTCTATTAAATAATGTTGTCAGGACAGGTACCATTGGAGCCCCAGCCCATTTGAGAAGCTCTGCCTACATGCCATCGAAATCTGTTGCCTTCCCATTAGTGAGGCACTGTAGGCCCATTATCACATCTCCCTTTGTAATGACTAGCACTAGACCCATCGGTGGGGGTACTGCTGCCCGCCCCCTAGTGGGTCATAAAGCCGTTGCAAGTACTGCACCCATTGCCCCAAGGTGATATTCCCTGTAGGTTGCAGAGGCTTGCTCAGTACCCTTCTTTAGAATATTTTGGGATGATGATCCAGGGAATAGAACATTTGTTGCTAGTGTTCTGCTAGGTATCTGGCTTTCTTACTCTTGAGGAACTTGAATGGCTTGTGGACGCAAGGCGGGATCAGTGACTTGTCGTAGCCAGCATTTGGACTTCTCACATTCATCATCAAACCATCGGTTGCGAGGGAAGGTGGTAGCTCCCAAGAGCCTCATGGAGCGGCCTCTTCTAATATCTAGAACACTGCCTTGAAGCAAGTAAAGAAAGAACCATTTCAAAAAATATCATCGTAAGCCACAAATGACAACATTTTAGTCTTGCAGCTTTTGGATATGAAGTCCAAAAAATTGCAGAAGAATGTACAGGATTTGGATTTTAGCAAACTACCATTACAAGAAAATCCAGCTTGAGAATGTAATATTTATTTTCCTAAGTAGAAAAATTGATTTTTTAAGTACCATTTTAATACAAAAATCAGACCAATGGTTAGAAAACCCATCAACCTCAGTAGATGTGATGGTAACATTCATTTCTAGGATAAGAGAAACATATTTGTAATGCAAACTTTTCTTAACTTCATTTTCCACGCAGGTGAAGTAACAATAGAAATCATTACAAACACTATCCTTCTTGAGTGTTCCCAAAATAAAACAAAACAAACTATACAGCATCTTTTTTGTTCGTTGTAATGAGCCCTTTTGCATGAAATGATGATGAATCGATATGTGATGTCTCAAAACATTTACACTTTTGATGAATCGTTAACCTGCTTTCCTTTATTGGACATGATTGCAGTTGTAGCAACCATTGCTGCTGTTGCAAATGCACCTGTATCATTAATTAATTAGGTTCCAAAGTCATTCAGAAAGACTCTGCATACAAATTTACTATAAAATGACCTACTACTTCACATTTTCCCAATCAAGGAAGTTGAAATAGGCTTCCATTTCAAGCAACAATTCAGCAAACATAGAGTTTCTTTTGGTGGGAGATGCTGCATGTGTATGAATATAAATCATCAGTGGTATTTCTCAATTTGCAATGAAATGCATCAAACCCTCTTTTCACCAGCTCTAGTATGATATGCCTCCTACCTGCTTTCATGCTCCTATTCTGACCTGCTCTTCTCTGATGTTGCTATCTTATATGCCCGCCCACCTGCTTTCATGCTCCTATTCTGACCTGCTATTTTCTGATGTTGCTATCTTAACTTGTTAAGGCACTTCTATTTAAAATTTGTTATGCTTTTTCAAGAGATAAAACGCCTTAAAAACATTTTCTCTCTTCTTTAGTGTAGGAATGGTAAATTTGGAAACAAAATCTTCTCCAACATTCTACTCCCTCGAATATCAGCAGCAGTTGCAAGAATCTCGTAAGAGCTCCTATCATAAGTTCAAAGATTATGTGAACTGATTCTAACTCTTAGTAGATCAAATAAAAAATTGGAAGGAAGTCCTGCAACTTTTGGTCTTATTGATCTGCCCCTTATCAATCTCAATATTGATATGGGGCCCGTCAATCTCGCCTTCTCTATGGACAAAGGTAGAAAGTGTTTTGAAGATATTTTTACAAGAAGAACTTGGAGTAAAGAGACAAATTCCCTTTGCTATTCTGTTAGTGAAACAGGTATGCTTCCACTTGAAGCTGAGGGATTGTATCAAACTCTTAGTTACATCCTTCGAATTAGAGCACTCGATAGATCCAGGTAACCATTAATAGCAAGTGAGATAACCCAATGTAATGGTTGGATGAAAGATGTTATTCAATGGTCTCAACGATGGGGGATTGAAGAATCTGATTGGCCGGATACAAAAGAAGGGATTCGGGACCTAGTCCACGGGAAAGTTGTAGAGAGGCTTTGGGAAAGGCAGGGGTCAAGGATGGAATTCTATAAGCGAGAGGTGAATCCTATGATCATTTATGTGGACCAAAACTACTTGCATAAATCGCATTCGATATGGAACAATAGCGAGGTACAGAACAAGCTCACATCGCTTACATGTGGAGGTTGGCCGCTGGAATGGCACTCCTAGACCTAAACGTGTATGCACATTATGTGAGGATCATCAAGTCGAAGATGAAGCACATACTTTTTAAGGTGCTCAGAATATGAGGAGATTAGGGATAGATATCAGATAGATACTTCAGATTTCTATACAAAATTTGTGACATAAAAAATTTGAACCATTGAACTCCCAGACCCTCCAGTTGTTTTTGCTGATATTCGTACAGAGCGTCCAGCGGTTGGCAAGGACCCGCAAACACATACACACGTATATGTACACAATGCATATCGCAACCTTTGGTTTTGTCCCATATTTGGAACTGATAGTTAACTAAAAATTGCTAAAAAAAAATGAGTCATGCTTACGATGGCCAAGATCGCCCAAAATTAACGTCCAATGGTCCGAGCCTACCGATGGACGCCCTGCACAAATATTATCAAAAACAACTGGCGTGTCTGGGGGGTTTAAGTTCAATATTTTAATTTTTTAATGTCACAACTGCTATTTTCAACGGTATAATATGTCAAATGTGTATGGAATATGTATGAAATATGTACGAAATGTGTACGGAATGTGTGCCTTCCAAATCTTTGCGCACCATGTCAATTCCTTAATTCAATTTCTCTTTCTCTACTTCAGCCATTTTCCTTTTCTTTATTCTCTTCATTTCATTCTCTATTCGCACTTGCTCTTGGTTATGTGTCATCATGGTTTTTTACTTTTCAGAATTTACATCATCATCATTGTGTACTATGCTCTTAACCTCGTCATCCAAATCAATATCATTGTCTCTTTTGCTGTGTTTTCCGTTCAGGCTTTCGATACAACTTTCTCCTTCATGTCTTATTTGACCATCTAGTTGAGCTCCAGATCTATATAATATATTCTCATTGAAACTCATATCTCTACTAATAATGATCTTCTTCCTTTCAGGATCATATAGTTTGTAGGTTTTGGATGTCTCGTCATAACCGACCAAAAAACATGTAATAGCTCTATCCAACTTTTTCCTTAACTCCTTTGGAACTTGTACAAAAGCAACACATCCATACACTCTAAATCTGTCATAGGTTACTTCGTTTTCATCCCACAACTCTTATGTTGTTTTTCCAGCCAGACATGCCAAGGGTATCTTGTTTTGAAGGTATATATTGATGTATGAACAACCTCTTTCCACATTAGGTAGACCAATGTGTTTTAGCATTGCTCTTACGAAGTCCATAATTGTTCTATTTTTCCTTCCTGCTACTCCATTTTGTTGAGGCGAGTACCTGCAGGTTAGTTCCCTCTTTATGCCATTTGTTAAACAATATTTTTTGAATTCATCTGAAAGGTATTCTCCATCACTGTCTGACCTGATACATCTAACCCTTTTATTTATTTCTCTCTCCATTTATGCTTCATACATCCTGAAAGCATCAAAGGCTTGATCCTTTCTTTTTAGTATGTACACTTTGGTCTTTCTAGAATGGTCATCAATGAAAGTTATAGAAAATTTCCTTCCATGTAAGCTTCTCACATTTAACGGACCACAAGGATTCGTGTCCACCAAATCAAGAATGTACTTAATATCTTTTCTTGTTAATCTGCCAAATGGCAAGCATATGTGCCTTTTTAAATCAGATACTTCACATTATGTTGATGTATATGCCTTAATCTTTCATGCCATACTATAATAGAAGCTAATGAGACTGCATTTACACTTTCGGCCATGGCAACATTAGAAAATCCAAACAAGTTTCCCATACGTGTTGCTAGAAACTTCAATTCCTCATTGAATAGAACCTTATAAAATATCTTCTCAAAACATATTGTATATCTTAAGTCAACTAGCTGACTTAGGAATATTAAGTTTTGACAATCCTAGGGACACATACATTTCCAATCTGGACAAAGTTTGTTGTCTTGATACTTCTTTCCTTGAGCTACTCAGCAGATTTGACTATGCTTCTCCAGCTCCACTATCTAAGACATACAAATCATCATTAGCCTTCCTTTCAAGAACACTTAAATTATTAATAATGACCTCCGCATCCGGATCATCCTCTTCCTTTTCATCATTGTTGGCAACATTGAGTGATGCATGACCTCTGCCCATATTATTTCCTCCTCTTCCTCTTGCATTTCTGAAATTTTTGCCATTACCCTCTAGCCCTGTCACGTCCCATGTTCTTTGGACTCTAGCATGTACTTGCAACGTGTCCATAGCCATTACAATTATAGCACCTAATGTCTTTATTTTTAGGGCAGTTAGCTTTTAGATGCCCATCCATCTTATAAATGAAGCAAGACCCTAATTTTCCAGTATTGGTTTTACCTCTTCTCGCAAATAAAACCTCAGTGCCCATCCTCTTCTTCCTCCTTAGTTAACTTCCTCTGCTTCATTTCTATTCTAATTAGGGCCTCAGCCTTTTCTCTATTTCTATCCAATGTTCTAATCAACGTACTCAACTAACCAAAACCAGAGAATGCCCTTGCTAGATTAAGTACCTGGAATTCTCATGTAATTGGCACTTTGGCAGCCTCCAAGTATGCAATGATGCTATCAAATTTCTGAAAAAACTGTGTGAGGTTATCCTTCTCTTGAAACTTAAAGTTTTTTTAATTCCCTGTTAAGCATATCAAGCTGAGAAGTGTTTTTCATATGTTTTTATTAGATTCACATATTTCCTTGGGTGATTTATCTCTAATCTTATGCAAAATGCTAGAACTCAACTTGCTTGCAATAATAACTCTTACTTCTTGTAATTTACCTTTCAGGTCTGATGTAGCATCATTGACAAAGAGGAATTGTGCCTCCACACGGTGTTCTGGAACTGTCGAGGCTTCCCTTGGCAGAAAGAAAAAAGTCTCAACTCCATTGCAGCAGATATGGATCTCATTTTCCTTATGGAAATAGGGAAACATGCAGGTCACAGGTTTCCAGACCCCCCAGGATATTTGCATACAGTCTTCAATGAGTGCACAGGCAAGCGTGGCCATGGGGGGTCGCCTGCTACTATCGCTCATCCTTAGTGCCGTCAACGCTCTGCACAAGACAGACAGACACAATTGCTATTTGTGGATATGCGCATGACAGTGCCAACTCCCTCTTTGTGGCAGCATGCTACTTTCCACATGCCGAGAGCTACTTCTATAACACTCATTCAGATGTGGATAGGCTGGAGCTCTATGTCGATCTATATGGTGACATACATACAATAACACAAGCAATTGGGTAAGGTCATGCTACTTGGAGACTTTAATACAGGCACAGGAGTAGAGAAGGTCCCAAAATTTGAACCCTTGGCAAAGGATGTGTTGCAGCTAAACCCTGCTGAGGTTGCTTAGCCAAGGACATCAGATGACCATCATGTTACATGCCATGGACTTCAGTTGTTGTTGCTATGTAGCATCTTTGACTTGATCATTTGCATGCAATGGGCTGGCACAGTGGCCGTCCTCTGACTGGTGCACTTATAGACAAGAGAACCAGGGAGGCGGCTCCACTGTTGTGGATTACGTCCTAGCAGGAAAATAGGATCTACATCTGATTTTCCATTTTGGCATTGGAACGGATAGTCGGGATGAGGAAGTAGACTCAAACCACCAACTCCTTTTCCTGCACAAGACTTGCAGGTGGTCCACTTGTCCATTACCTCAAAACCTCGTGTGCTCCAGCTGCGCCTGGACTACGACCAAGCAGAGATCTATACCCAAATGGCTGAGCATGACCTGGAGGGAATATTGCAGGCTCCCACACTGCTGCAGCAAATTGCCCAGTAGACTCAGTTGCTTTTGACAGGCGCCGACACTTGCTTTAGAAGAGGCCGCTCACAGAGACCTTTGGGAGCTACCACCTTCCCCCGCAACTGGTGGTTCGATGGCAAATGTAAGGAGGTTAAACGTTGGCTTCATCAGGTAACTGATCTCACCTTGCACCCGCATGCAATTAGCCAGTATCGTGCCTTTTTCAAGGGAAAGAAAGGCCAAATACCTTGCAGAACACCAGCAACAGATGTTCTATCTCTTGGATCAACAGATGTTCTATCTCTTGGAGCAAGTCTTTGCAACCTACAGGGAACAAGCAGTGGGTGCAATACTTGCAGCGGCTTGGAAGGTCGGGCAGCAGTACTCTCACAAATGGGTCTGTCAACTGTCATTATAGAGGCAGATGTCATAATGGGTCTACAATGCCTCACCAATGGAATGGCAGCAGATTTGGATGGCATGCAGACATAGCTCCTCAAATGGGTTGGGCCTTCTATGGTGCCCAAATTGACGACGTTATTTAATAGAGCATTGCAAGAAGGTTGTCCCCCGCCCCCCAGTGGACCACTAGCAGAGTTGTTCCATGTACAAGGCATGTGACCCTCACTGCCCAGCCAATTATCGCACCATCATGGTCAGCTCCCTCTTTGAAAAATTATTGGCTGGTCCTTGAGCAATGGCTACGATATGGATAGAAGACATGGAAGTGCATGCTCTTACACAGGCAGGCTTCCGATCTAGCTCTTCCACCATTGACCACATCTTCACTCTGAAACCCTAATTGAAGATAGTAGGAACCGCCGGCAAGATCTGTACTGTTCTTTTGTGGATTTTGCAAAAGCTTTTGACACTATACCTAGGGACAAGTTGTGGGACACATTGCGGCAATTGGAAACCCAGTCAAGTTGCAAAATGCAATGTATAGGTTATATAAAGCATGCTCAGGTCGTCTAACACTGTCAAGAAAACCCTTCGTCAGTAGTATTGGGGTCCGTAAGGGCTGCCCGCTTTTCTTGATGCCTTTTGGTCTGTATATTGATCAATTGGAAGATTGGCTTGCTCAACACAGAGGAGCAGGCACTCAGCTCATGCACCACATAATTCGCCAACTCATATATGCTTATGATGTTGACCTATTGGTCTACACTCTGGAAGACATGCAGTGTCATCTGAATGCTCTAGACACATTCTGCCAATTCACTGGTATGCGGGTTAACTTGGCCAAAATCAGAGTACTGCTAGTTTCATCCTCCATCAGTCAAGACCTCTCTCCTTCACTTATCAGGGACAGAATGTGGAGATGGCTCCGACCTATAAGTATTTGGGAACCGAGTTTCCAACCATACCACACTGGGATGCTTGCATCAGGTTGTGCGTCACAGCGGGCTGGAAAGCTCTATACGTCATGCAGAATAACAGCCACAAGGCAGAGTTGTATGACTGGAGTCACCAGTCACACATCTTCAAGGCCCTAGTCGAGCATCTTCTCCTATACGGGCGGAAGTATGGGGTCCGATAATATCACTGACCACTTGGAATGACCTGGAACAGGTACAGAAAGCCATCTTAGCATGAGCACTTGGCGTAAAGTCTACAATTCCATATTAGATCCTGCTGCAAGAGATGGGTTTCCTACCCCTCCAAAGGGCTGCATTAGACCGCCATATCCTTTACTTTAGAAGGTTGTCGTCCGTATGGGTGATACTCATTTGTCGAATCTAGCTTTAGCTGTAGTATTGGGTCCACAACGTCGCAAAGCTTGCTGGAAGGACAAATAAGCTCAGTGGTTCTCCCGATGGAATGTACAGACACACAGGTACGTGCAGGTGGACACGAAGAAGGAGCACGATGAATTGAGGCAGTACCTTGATGCTTGCTTCCTTAGCATACTATGGGATTCAGATGCTCTGTCACATGTCAAGATAGCACACTATCAGCAGTAGGTCAATCCCATGCTCGCACAAGACCCGCACCACTACCTGCGCACTCATTTACCCATGAAGAAGCACAAAGTGATAGCTTCTATCCGCACGGGTGCGCATCATCTTCGCATTGAGACAGGCCGATGGACTCGGGAGGCATGCGAGGACAGGATCTGTCAGTGTTGCCAGCAGGGTGCCATTGAGGATGAATGCCATGTTCTTCAAACCTGCCCAGTATACACTCATATCCAGGCATGGTATGTTCAGTTTGTTCTGCCTGGCCAACCGCTGCATGTGCTATTGGATACGACCTCTGTGAGTTTGCTTGGATCATATCTTCAAGAGTTCATATGAATTCAGTTGTGCCCAGCATACTGCTAAGGTTTTTCCCTCCTGACAGTAATATGCTTGCTGCTATCTCTTTGTTTGGGTCCCATAGGCCAAGGACTATAAAAAATATATTCTATTCTATTATATTCTCTTGAATTGAGCTGCATTTATAATCAAATCATGCATTGGGCTGGAAATTGCAGATGTGTGCAATTAATGTGTGAAGATTTGAATGTGTTTCAACTTCTTTTGAGCTAGATTGGTTTTTTTGGAATGATAATGTATGTCTAGAAAAGTGACTATGCAAGGTAGATATTAATTTTGTAATTATGCTTTTAACATTTTGCTGGTTGTTATAAGGGTAATATTATGGATTTGCATATTGTTATTGTTAAGTTATTGATTCTATTCTATATCAAATCATGCATTGGGCTGGAAATTGCAGATGTGTGCAATTAATGTGTGAAGACTTGAATGTGTTTCAACTTCTTTTGAGCTAGATTGGGTTTTTTTCGAATGATAATGTATGTCTAGAAAAGTGTGTATGCAAGGTAGATATTAATTTTGTAATTATGCTTTTAACTTTTTGCTAGTTGTTATAAGGGTAATGTTATGGATTTGCATATTGTTATTGTTATTGTTAAGTTATTGTTAAGTTATATTGTTATTATTCGAAAACATATTATTAAGCTATTGTTTTAAAATCATATGTATATAGGTTAACTTGGACACTAAAAAGAAAGTTGTGATTTGTCGAGCAGGAGACCTATTGGCCAAAATTTGTGAATTCTGAGTGCCTCTTCGAGGCTGCCATTATATCAGTCACCAGGGGGTTTCACCTTAGGTGGTATACGTCATCTGCGTTCCTGGAGTTGGAAACCCCCCTCCCCCCCCCCCACCCCCCACAACC
>JAANSK020254831.1:0-12884 GCA_011763485.2 Isoetes engelmannii
CCCCCCCCCCCCCCCCCAAAAAAAAAAAACAAAGAACTGCAAAAACACCATAGAACATTGGAAACTGTATTATTTATGTTGAAGTTAAGTACTATTGGGCAATTGCATGTTCAATGTGTTTACTTCATATGTGATTGTGCATTTAACAGTTCCCTCAACGAAGCTGCAGCTCAAGCATCATCATCATCTTGTTCTGCCATAAATGTTGGCGAGCTTACTTTGCCAGGTTTTTATTATTCCATCCTTTTCGATATGTTTGCATCTACCCATTGTGCATTCTTTTACAACTCATCAATCAACTAGCTTTAGCCCTGATTCAGTAAAGCTTCTATAGACAAAAGTCTAACTATTTGAGGTCATCAAGCAAATGCATTATTTGTGAGATGTCCATGCAAGTGAATTATCGGAAGGGCTGGCCCAATTTTGTTGGGAAAAAAAAAAAACCAGGGATAACTCTTACAAACGTGGAGCACGTGTTACTAACGTGGTGTTGATTGCTGTCTGGTTTTGTGTTGCTTTTTTCTTTGTTTGCCCTTCTGCTTCTTCATAAGATTGTTACAGATATTTGTCTTGGTTGTTTATGGCACATGACAGTATGTTGTTGGTTGGACAGTTTAGTAGAATATAGGAATGATTTTGGGCTATTTCTTTTGACAAGCCATATGGAAGGGCCATTACTGATGGAAAATGTTAGGCTTCAGACATTTGATATGCAAAAATGACCTGGAAGATGAAACATTTCACTTTGTTATCTTAACCAGGTCCTAGGCAATGCGTGATTAGGCATGCAGACATTTAATGAAAATGCTTGTCATGCAAATATTTTCTGCAACATCATATATGTTTCATATAGAATGAGCTATGATCGCTGGGTCTTATAAGTTCATAACTTGCTAACTTAAGGACTTCAAAGTTGGCAGTTCTTTTTGTCACATCAACCTGCACTACAATGTAGGTATACGTAAATTAGTACTTTATTTGCATCTCATATTGGATATCAAGGCCAGAACCTCCTGCTTGCAAGCGCCGTGCTCCCAACCCTTGTGCAGTCCCATTATATACATTTGCCAACACTCGTCCATAATGGGCACACAATTTCCATCCTCTGGTTTCTTTGCACCTTCCTGGGGCCATGACAAGACCATCCATCTTTAGCTCTGATACCATGTTAGAAATGAACACTCGTCCATAATGGGCACACAATTTCCATCCTCTGGTTTCTTTGCACCTTCCTGGGGCCATGAACAAGCCCATCCATCTTTAGCTCTGAAACCATGTTAGAAATGAGGTTCTCAAGCCCAGAACATCACTAGCCAAGTGCACCACTGGGTGCGCGCCCATTGCATAAAAAACAATTGCCAACAAAAAGCAAGTCTCATGTTCCTTGATTTCTGGGGTCTCATAATATATGGCATGTCTAGTGAATTTTCAAATAGCAAACGGGCCTAGTTGTAATTATAAACCTAAGAGACACCTAATGGGATGTCCCAACTGATTGTAGCATTAGTAAAAATTAATGAAAACTTGAGTGCATTACAGTCTTTGACAATACACATGAAGAAGTCATTTAATAGAAAGAAGTCTTAAATTGGAAATCTAAACTTATATTAAATATGTACTTTGGTCTTTCCAGTAGGGAGTGTAGTTGCTAACGCATTGTTTTCTAATGATTTCTTGTTTGATGCATTTAGGGAATCTAATGCAGCAAGTTGGGTTAATGGAAGACCGTAAGCTTGCAGACAATCAGCAACAGTTTACAACAATCAAACGCCTGACTCATTATTTTTCTGGGTTTCTACGGTATTTTTTCTCATGGTCTTTCATCATCCCATTATATCTCAGATAGAAAGAAAGGTCTATCAACATTTATGGAGAACCAATTGGGTTTGTAATATAATTTATAGTATGAAGGCATGTTACAAAATCAAAAGTAAAATTTGAAATAATGAAGGTTAAAATAACTTAGGTGTTTTCTCTAGCTATACATGCTGTTTTATTTCTTAAAAGGACTGCTTATAGTTTTTTTCTTTTAGACGCCCTCAAGGAGTGGTGAAGGAAGCGGTGCTTAAAGTCCAGACCAGCCGTTGCTTAAGCTGAGCTCTCTTATTTTCAGTTATTTCTTGAAGATAAAGAGCCATAGTTCCTAATCTGCAAACGTGATTAGTTTTGGTAAGCATGTGCCTCTTGGAAGAGGCAATAGAACATGCCACTTTTCTATATTACACTTATTATGCAGCCATATCCTTTCTCAATCTCACGCCAATATTCACATGGTGATCGCCATTACTGTGCCATGTAAGAGACCATCAGTACAGCTCGAACAGTCCATATTACTTTTGATAAGAATCAGATCATCCGACATGATCTGGAGCTTTTATATATATCAAGGACTTGGATAACTCCAAGTGATCTTCCCACCAAGATGCAATTTTACAAAGATCACTTCCTTGAGATCAATGAAGACTATTTGAATATTCATCTTGCACATAAAGTAAGACATGCTATTGGTCAGCTCAGGGTCTCATCTCATCAGCTTGAGGTTGAGGCTGGCCGTGCGATTAGACCTAAGGTCGAGCGCTCAAAGAGGATCTGTAAATTATGTCAGCTGAATGTAATTGAGTATGAGGAACACTTCATCTTTACACGTCCAATCTATTATGAAATACGGGGCAGGTTCCATTGCATGTTTCAGGAACCTACCTCCCTCTCAAAACTCATCAGATATGAGGATCAGAAATGTATAGCTCTTTTTCTCCATCAAATGACTGCTCGTAGAAGAACTCTGTTGAAGGAGCGGGCTGTTGGGAGAACTGGACAGGAAGAAGACCTTACACAAAGGAAGATCACCCTCTTTCTCATTGGAGGTGATACTAATAATAAACGGAAGTCTGGTCCCCTTCCTGGACCTTCTAATCCGATCCCAAGAGGAGTAACCATGAAAGTGTCAAGGAGAAGAAAGCAGGCAGTAAAGGAAAAACATAAGCAGTCCTTTCAAAAAAGAGAGGACAAGTCTGGCATCACTTCAAACTTTGGGCCAATGGCCAAGAAGACAAAAGTCTCATGATTTTATTGTTTTAGTTTTTATTTTTTAGGGAAAATTTTTATGTTTATGTAACATCTCTAGAAGGCAGCAAATGCGCCCCTAGCTGCACATGATTGCTTGCTGTATAAAATGGTCTCATAGACCCAAGTGGTCTCTTGTAGTCGTTAATATAATCTTTCTTTCTTTCTCTAGACAAGTATAGTTGGTAGCAAAACGTGTTGGCCTAGGGTTTATAAGTGCCAAGTTCTTAACCCGTAAGCACTTATATATGGCATACACTCCATACTTCTAGACATCACATAGAGCACAACATTCCCAAATACTGGACCTTCCAAACTTTTCTCTTGAAGGTTATCAATGTCGAAACAATGTGCCTTTTGTATTGAAAATCAAATTTCTATATGGACAAATCATATTCAAGCGCTAAAGCAATTTGTGTACCTATGTTTAGGTTACCGTGCCTACAAACCATTTGTTTCAACAATCAGCGGAAGCATTTGCTGTGAATATTAGCCCTTGATTGAGATTCACCTCATGAACTCAAAATCCTTTGGAGCTTATTAGGACTTTTGCCACATATGCTACCCTTGCTTGAGAAATAATAAGCCAAAAAATTTCCATCCTTTGAGGCTAGGAAAAGATTATACACAACAATGGGTGTGAGTCCGCAGGAAGGGTTCATTATGGATGGCCAAGGTTGTTTGAGCGTGAGGATGGCTGTGATCGAACAAAGATCAGCTTGACATTGTCAAGCAATTTGAGTCCGATAGGCCAATTGGCCTCCGCGGACGATAAAATTTTTATTTTATTCTATTCTATTCTATTATAAAAAAATATTATTTCCAAAATTGCTATTCCAACTTCCACCAGAACACTACTTTACGTGGAATATACTGCAGACACGTACCAGATGATTCTTGTGCCAAATCGGCTACAACGAATAGACAGATAGATAGAGAAGACAAATAATATTTTTTGTCCATGTGGGTCATTCATATAGATTCCTGTACGTGAATCTTGGCAGAAGTTGCAACATCATCCTCTTTCTCCATTTCGGTCCGATAGATCAAACCTCCAATCGCTTTTGTTGCTCAAAGCTATTAGCACTGGGATTGTAATCTGCTTGATCGTAGTTGCCAATGATTTTCTGTTTTCTGGGACTTTGAACTGCTTGCCGTCTGCAAAATCATCATAAAATTTATGGGCGGATCTAGCACGTTTTTATCTAGAGGATATGGGCCTGGAAGAGGTCGTATGGCTGTCATGGAGAAGCTGCTTGTCCGAGGCACCGCCACTGAGCCATACCCAGGTTTGTAATATCTGTAAATTCGTTCCGAGCTTTTTAAGTATCCTACATTGTTCACAATATTTATTCGGAATGCCGAATGGGTATAGGATAGGGGTATGCCTTTCCCTGAAATTAAGCGAACTACTTTGACAATACAAATCATACGTAATGCAGATTAATTTCAATGGTTTTTCTTATTCTTCATAAATACTGAAGGTAAACTAGAGTACATTACCAGGAAGTCCTAAACCTTAATTCCTTCCTTATCCGTTGTCCTTGAGGGGTGGATATGATCCATTAAATGTATATATTGTTCAAGCTCAAATTCTGGCAGTGTCCCTAAGGGGTAGATGCAGAGGAGCAGATTTCTTTTATAGAGGGAGAATAATCATGTATGAGCTTGCGATTAGTATAAATTGGGGATGTGCTTTTGCAGTGTCTTGTATCATATGTATACCTTGTTGGCATTTCCCTTCTCTTATGATGAGATTAGGCTCACTATGGGGCACATTTTGTTGTTTGACATGATAACATGAAATAAGGTGCTTGGGTATTTTTAACAATGCAGGGTGTAGCTATTGCCGAGTTCCTTTAACCATGTCGATTCTTACGTGTGACTCTTGTAATCCTTATACATACAGAAGATGTTGCACGAGAGAAGGTGGCAAGGCTGGCTTTGCAGAAGGAGATGGACGAAGCCGATGAAGTTAACTTTTTAGAAGAAGAGGGTAAATTATATCTTTCTTTTAAACGTCATAACTGGTGCTTTATGTCGTCCTATTTTTTTGTTACTAATAAATTTATCGGATCTGCCTTTGCAGATATGCATATGTTTGATCAAGAACCCCTTTCAGATAGGTTCTCTTTGGTAATTAAATTTTCCATAGACCAGAATAAGCAGATTCTTACTTATATAGCATGTTTTATATATTACGAGAGTTTCTAATCTCTCTTGAGGTATTTATCTCTCAAGACACGGGTAGATATTTGAGTACAAGGTATTCAAGATTTTAACCCGTAGTTTGGATTGTCTAGAAGATGCACAAAGACTCTCAACAGTCAGCAACTCAATTTCAATAGGTCAATGAGAGCTTACTATGTAGAATTATGACACGTAATCTCATACTTTTTGTAGGTCACTTGTAATGGTTGTAAGAGACCTATCAAGGCAAGCCAATTCTCGGCACATTCAGGTTTGTTCAAGAACTAATGATGATGTCGTAGCTTTTAAAACATTTGCCTCTGTTGTGTGCCCCTTTGAGTGGGTTATGACTGTCGTCCACTATAACATAACCCTTTCTTAGAATTCCTTCAAGACGTATTTGAACTTTTATCTCAGAAGCGCTCATTAGTATTTGTATACATTCAGGAAGCTTGGTTTAAAACTATAGAAATGATGCCTCCTTAGCAATGATGCTTCTTTAACAATGATGCCTCTTTAGCAATGGCGCCGCTATAGAAATGACATCTATAGAGAAGGGAGGCAGAAAAGATTATTCCTACTGACTGCAAGGAACAGAAGGGGTGCACCAAACCACAATTCAGGCATCAGATATTTGTATTTACATGCCTTCTTGTTAATAATAGATGTATGTGAAGCCTGTTTTACTTGTTGCAGAACGTTGCAGGTGTTCAACAAATTTAGATGATATGGGGCTTGAGTGTGATGGATTTAATGGGCAGAGAAAACCACCACGTAAAGCACGGAATAAATTGCTATCACCTCATGCAAGTATCCTCCTTACTCCATAATATTTTGTCACCATGTATATTAGAAAGTAATAATTTGTCTGAATACATTGGCACCATCTGTTTAGGCCATCCTATATGTGTCACACTCCCATTCTCTGTTTTTTTGGTGCTTGATTTGTCTAAGAATAGGGAAGATCAGCACACTGTCCCCACTATATTTTCTGAGGAATCACAAAGTGAAAGGCAGTGTCAATTGTAGATAGGAAGTTTCTGGTCATTATAATGCCTGTCAAGTGTAATAGTTTCATTGTTATGGTGCTGATGATGTATTTCTCTTATAAGGACTGCTAGCCTGCAATTGGTTAATAGTGGCATGCTCTTTTACTTTGTTAATAGAATTTTATGCTAGCTTAACTGGGATAAGTAGCAGATTTTGGAAGGCTCCATTCTCATGAAGGGGAAGATGCTGTCACGGAGGAGTATGTAGGAGCATCAGTTGGCAGCCATCCACTAAAACCTGACTCAAATAATGGAAGAGTAACTAAGGGTGAGTTAATGCCATATTAATGGATCTAAATACCAAATGTTAAGATTATCAGTACACGTAACATGATATAGAAGCCTACAAGGAATCTTATTGCCTTTTGATGTGTTGTTATTTTGACCCATGGAATTTTGTATTCTAGGAACCATCAACAATTCTAGCTCTTTTGCCTCCAGTGGCGGACGGCTGCATAAGACAGCTATGGCAAACTCCAGAGGTATTGTACACTTTTACGCATATGGGAGATAGCTACTGATGTCTATTTAAAAGCTATATTAATTTCCATAGTTCAAGGGTATATGCTGGCTATTGGAATTATAACTTACAACTTGCTTTCTATATTGGAATGGCTGATGTCTGATACATGGGACACACAAAAGTAATTAGAATCAGACACACAATGACCAATATGATTGGTGGTTGATGGCATCCCGATTCTAATTGTAAACATTGCACATCTTTATAGTTACATTGTACATATTTTGCAAGGATACTTGCTAAGGCTTGCCAAATTTAAAGGTTCACAGCGGCTGGAAAATCTTTTCTTTAATGATCAGTGGCATTGTTTGAAGCAGGCACGTTATGCACTTAAACAACTGAGCAAGGCCTGGATATTTTTATTGAGTCAGGTTTAAAAGATGAGGAAAGTGACAATTGATGAGGATAGGTTATAGAAAATAGAAAAATGCTGAGCAGGGATAATGTAAAGCAGGTGATATGAATCAATTATTTGCCAAGCATTCGGAGGGAAAAGGAAAGATGATAATGGATTGCCTTTTCACATGGAAGCAGAAGAAATGGTATAGCTTTGTGGAAGAGATTTATATAGAATAAATGTAATGCTATGCAAGAGCACTAGGCCTGCATGCCTGTCATACAAGTGTGTGTTGAATATGCCATGCCTTATTTAGTGAAAATTAGTAAAGTCCGATGATTGGAAGATTATTTTCTTGAGTGCATCATACATCAAGGTTTAGTTGCTTGCAGTCATGATGGATGGGACGGTGCAAGGGGATGCCGCTCTGGATCAAAGCTCCTCAAAAGAAGACAGCAACGTGATTTTGTCGTCAAAACGGTCTAAGCCGTAAGTTACTGCTTATGCTTATTATTGTTACTAGAAAATCCTACCATGCTGGAAATCTAATAATGTACACGCTCAGCATCAGATTGGAATTGGAGTTGCGATTACTCTCTTTCCTATGCTATCAATAAATTAGCAATATTCTTGGTTTTGCTTATGAGACAGGTATTTAGCTCCCTATGTTACTGCAGAGTTATGGTACTTTTGAACAACATGCATTTTGCTCTCTGGCTTGAAGACAATTCCCTTTTTTCTTTTAATGTACTTGTATTGACATGATTCAGATATTTCTCTGTCAAATCTTTTCTTTTGCAATGACTTATTTATTCATCATATCCCTTAAGATTTTGATTTCATTACAGGAGCTCCACTGATGGAGGATTAACTATGACTTGTGGAGTTCTATCTCAGGAATCCGGAACCCCTTATCACCAAAATTCAGCATGTAAGAATATGCTTTTCATTTTGTGACATGCACATCAATGTGATGGGTACAGACTATCACGTGATTTGATGTTAGAATTCTAATGATACATGTGATTAAGGGGATCAACATAAGCTCAAAATAGGCACTAAGAATACGAAAAAAGCCCACTTGCAGCAAAAATGATAAGAACATTTGCAAGTGGGGCTTTAGTTTCCGTCATTCCTGATGGATTATGATCCTATGTAAGTTCTATGAGATTTTTTGTTTGAATTACTCCACCTGGAAACATTTCGGGTTTTCAAAAGTAATGGCATTTTGTGTTTGTTCTATGGGCAACCATAACTTAGAGGTAATCATTCAAAAATTTGCTCCGCAGGCATAAGTGTTCCTCAGCCTCTTGCTACAAGAGTTTATTGCCTTAACCATCATGACCGTATGGGCAATATTGTTAGTAGTTTGTTTGAGGATGCTGTACGAAGGTCCAATATCTCAGCTATTCCATTGGGAGAACAAGTGAGAACGGCAGCAAATATTACCCTTCGTTCAGGAAACGAAGGTGGCAACACAACTCACTTGAGACGAATCCAAACAAAAGAGGTACCGAATTATCTTGTTTTGGTTGTTGCTTGCAGAGCCATTGCAGGTCTTGATATGCATAGCTTAGTAGGAATGCATATATTGGAATTGATAGCATCATCATTATCAGCAAATGGCAAAAAGAGACTTAAGATGTCTGTTTATGTATCTTCATTTCAAAGAATACGCCATTTAAGTGCAAATTGTTCAGCCAGATATGTTTAATAACATTTAAATGTTTGACTGAAGCAGGTGTAATAAAATATGAATTGGCCTTCCTCGAGAACTGAATTCTAATATTTCACTGATGGTGGATGTTGGAACACATGAGCAGACAGACAATGCTTGAATGTACAGAGTAACTAGCAGTTTTAACTTAAACTACAATGGGCATTGGGTTTTTTTGTAAGAAAAACATTAAGGTGAAAAGTGCTCCATCTTTTTGTTCGTCTCTCCGATGGACGCTAGACAGTTCATCTTCATTGGGAGACATTTTTATACTCTGGCGCAGAGGCATGATCTTTTAATTGCTAATTAGGGTTGGTTTAGATGGTTCTGAAATTTTGAAAAAGTTCATCAAGGCAAAAATCTAAGATTATCTAGGTCTTGCAGACAGATATATACGGCCTACTTTTCTTCTCAAAATTCCTAACCTTTGTTTCCACCTCTGATTTCATCAATTCTGCAATTTCTTTGAAATACGAAGTCCTGAATTTTGCCTTTAATGCATTTGATTCTTGAACAATTCATCCAGAAGATATATAGTTATTTCATGAAATGTGCTTTGAAGTTATCATGCCAAATGAAGTTACACATGTTTTACATTCTCTCCATGTGCTGCCATGCCTTTGCAACAAGAGGTCCTAATTCATGCAGATAACATGGTTAAAGGGTTGAGTGATGATATGAATGTTGCAAATGCCATGATTAATATGTTATAGCATGAGTTTGCAGGACAATTATTTTGATAAATATTTTGTCTGCTTGCTACCAATGCAGGTTTTGTGGATGAAGGTTTATCTTGCTTCACACTCATGGGCTAACACTAACAATAGAAAACACAATTGCAAGTTAAACGGAGCATTGTAGTGGTCAATTTGAAGATTACCTCGAGTTAAAACTTTTTGAAGCTTTTTGAGAGGTTTTTTTTTTATAGGCAGTTTTCAAGAAAATTACCTTGAGAATTATAAACATGCAAGAGTGAGTAAATACTTAGTGGGCAAAGGTAAAGGTAAGGTTTATATAAAAGCAGCCTTTTTGGTTAAGGCTACATAGATAACCAGTCTTCTAACATGTTGGGTAGTTAACATGTGGACATCAGGCACTTTTTCCTTTTTTTTGGAATACTAATAGGACACTCTTCCACAAATAGGGCCTAGGGTATAGGTCTTGCTGTTAGGCTCAATGCACTTGTCTAAATCCCTTGCTTGTTAGGCTCAATGCACTTGTCTATTAAAATCCCTTCTCGTCAAAGATCATCTTCGAGACTCAAGAACCCACTAACTTGAAGCTAAAGGGCCCCTTCGATATCCCTTGTTAATCATATGCTTGAGCAAGCAATGCACAATTTCTTCACACTAAAAGCAGGAATGGCTTCTTTCCACTGATCCAAGTTTGATCACACTTTCTTTCTCGTCGTCCCAATCTTTCAATGAGATTAGAAAGATTTGATGCTCAGACTTTTCAAGTATTGATCTCCTAGTATTCCTCTAGGCTTTGGGTGTCAGCATTAAGCATATCAGTTCTTCAATATTGGAGAATTGAAATGAATTGCATTTTATCGTCCATGGAGACCAAAAAGCCTATGGGACCCACTATAATAGAACAATACACCTATTACTACCAGGATTAAGAAATCCTCGCCCTAAAGGATTTTCAAGGGAAAATCCTTATTAGTAATAAACATGATTTCGAGATGACTAATCAACCCTTACAGTATAGAGGCCAGGTCTTACAGGTAGTTCCTTTGATGGTTCGCCCCCACATTGGATATGTCGTCGGAACAGAGGTTCCATGAAGATAAGCGAGCAGGTTTGATGCTCGTCCTTCGTCAAAGGTGTCATGGCCTGGGATTCTTGACCCGATTGAAACCTTCACCGGCACCAGAACGTGGTCATAGCTGGCTTCATCTCTCCTTGGTATAGCGATAGCAATCGGCGGGATCTCAATCAGAGCTTGATCACGTAGCCGCTCTTGCAGGTTTGCAAGATTGTAGTCCTGGAGCGCCTCCAAAAAACTAACCTCAACAACAAGGCATCCATCGACCATGGCAATCGGCATGCATTCGACCATTGCTGAAGGCAGAATACGTTTGTCAGATCTCTTACTTCATAATAAAAATAGAGCTTGCGAAGAGGATCCTTACCAACTGGAAGATTGTCAAGTCGGAGCGCCAAGACGTGAGAGGGCACAAGAGGCGGGCGCCAAACAGTTGAATCTAGGTGCCTAGGAAGCTTCACATACTATTTTGAGTCTGATTCGGGCTCCGACAGGCCGAAGGGGACGTTCGAGCAGATGTTGTTTTTAAGATGGACATAGCTTTTTCTAATTCGACCACGTAGGCACAGGAACATGACAGTCGCCTCAGACTTCATCCTATTTGATCTAAAGCCTGAGTCAGAGCCGGACGTCATGGATCCCACCCGTCATGCGGATGGCTGCCACCCCGTCAGGATCCCAATGGTTGATCCTGTCGGTTTGTAAACAAAATGGGATTCTTGCGCCATCCAGTGATTCCAAGACGCAATTTTATAGCCATGCCAATACAAAATATTATCAGTACAAATGTTACAAAAGTGCCAAAAGTGCCCACAAATGTCAATCATAGCAAAAACTGACAGTGCTCACAACAACTGACACTGCTCGCGTATCAAGCTTGAGTGCATTTATCGTCCAACACGTGCTGCTTCCAGCTTGTTTTAAGTCTCTTACACTTCCTTCTACTAATCTCTATGAGGAGCTTCAACCTCGCCAAACTACTGCCACAACGCTCCTCGAGTACTAGTTCTGGGAGAGGACCAATATTTTTCGCTGGGAATCTTCTCCCCATCCAATATTTCGAGCCAGTTGTCGAGCTTCCTCATCAGGAAGTCCGTTGCCAGCAAGATGTCCAGGTCCTTCTTGGTGGCCCTGCTCACTACCCAAGCAATTACGGTTTGCAGAGACGTGGTGACCTCCTCCAAGTTCAGGTTGTTGCCGGTCTTACGCGAATTCCAGTGGGCGACAGCGGTCGACAATGCAACCTTCTCTGCGCTATCATAAACGGGCCCATTGTAGACTGATTCGTCTCAAGCCAGGGACACGACCGGCACACCAAGGTCGTCACCTTCTCCCAACCATGGCCTGAGGTTACCACCAGTCGCTCCACATTGGGTAACCAACACCTATAAAATGTCTTGCTCCCTATAGGTATCCATCAACTGCATTACTTTAACTTGGTGTTTACATGAATTTCCTTTTGCACCCCATGGCAATCATAGCAGGCCCAATGCTTAAGTGCTTCATTCACATAGTATGGCTCGTATCCTAATGTTTGCAAACTTTGCACTTCAGCCTACCCTTCCTCAATGTTAGTGAAGGTCATGGCCTCATCCGGGATGTTTCTCGCCCCAAGTATGGCACACTCTATGATCTCCTCTTGAGACGTGTTTGCAATGAATCCCGCCTCTTTCATGTACCTGAATGACAAGGGCCCTTAATAAGAAGGTTATGATACAAGTACCACTCTAGACGAGATGACAACTCACCTTGTGTAGGTCAAGTGTGTCTCCACGTCGTTCACGGTCATCCTATATTATAATAAGTCTGCCCGTGGATCAAACCCTAGATCCAACGGCTCAGATTTTGCTACCTACTTATCGGACGACCTAGGACACAAGAAGACTAAAGCGCTAAAAATATGTTTACGCTAGGGTTAAAGAGGATCGGGCAGCCCGCCCAAGCTCGCATGAGCTCTGGGTTTCTTGGCTATGGCCGCCACCGAGAAGATGGTTGAACAAACGAAACGACTAATTATTGCAATGATGCTCCATCTGTATATGGAGTCTCTTCTTGCATCAAACGATTGCTGCAGTGATGCTCCATCTGTATATGGAGTCCCGTCTCGCATCATGTTTGTAGGGCTAACGGCGAAAGAATTTGTTCCCTCTTGCTCTTTGTAAAAGGTACTTTGATTTCTTCAGGAATTTCATTATGTATTGCAAGGAGAAGATCTGTGACAAAAGATCTAAGCTG
>JAANSK020254842.1:0-12884 GCA_011763485.2 Isoetes engelmannii
GCCCTGTTTCTTGAGCGCCTTCGGGCCATTGTACATCAGATTCTTTGTTGTATATAAGATTCTTTGGTATTCCTTATGTGTATTTGCCCTGTTCTTCGCGTAGGTTCGTGACAGCATCGAGTTATTTACTTTCTACTCTGCTTCATTCATTCATAGAGAGGGCTGCCATATCCGGCTATGATAAAGATCATTTAGATGATGAAAGGATGAAATGGTTTGTCGGATCATCCAAGCGATGGCAGCGGCCATCACTACGCAAGAGCAACAGAACCCTAGAAAGTGGTTTCTCAATGGCTGCATGTCAAGTGCACAAAGAATACAGGGAAAATACAAAGAAAACATACACGTGGTTGAAACCACAGTAAGAAAATAATATGAGAGAGAAAAAATTTGTGTGCGCTCTGTAAATACGTACTCTATATATGCAAATGAATACATGTCATAAATCATATGAAAACCATTGTAAAAGTGCCATACAAATCTATGTTTAACGTGACAAACCATTTTTTTGTGATATTTGGTACTAATGCTTGGACTATCCTTGGACATGATAGTTGGTACTAATTTTTGTATTATCCTTTCACATGAAAGGCATTCATGTCTGTTCTCAAGGACAAGGGGGGACAAAGAGTGCGATGAGCATGGGGTTCTCGCATTAGACTCTACATGATGAAGCATCAACATAAAATCATTATGGCTAAGTAGAAGATTTGGTCCTGGATTGCCTAGGTTATCTCTTATATCCACAACATCTTCAATATCAGTAGGATTTAGTTGTTCTTGACTTCACTAGTTGTAGGATATCTTTGTTAGTATTCTACTTGGTCATGTAATGCAGGGCAGCCTCCTCTGGTGTGCGTTTGGTGATGCTCATGTTGTCACCAGGGAATGGGCGTTAAGGGTTTAATTCTTTAGTTGATTGGGTTACTAGTGCCCTTGGGTTAGTCTTGGCTAATGAGAATAAGACCTTTAAAGTTGCTTAAAAATTATATTATAGCCCCATTCCAATAGTTCTATAGTTTAAATGTTTGACAATGAAATCTCATTCTGTGTATTTGGTGGTTCAGCATCCTAAGTCTAGTCCCTCTTCCTTGAATAAACGTCAAACTATATTTTTACAATATCATGATGATCTATTGTCAAATGACATTCCCCAAACTTTGCCTCCCCACTATGTGGAGGACCACATGATTGATCTTCTTCCTGAGAAAGTACCTCCTAATCAGGGTTGCCCTTAAGACCAAATTTGTGTAAGCATAATTTAGAAGGTCAAGCGAATCATAGATTTACAAGATTAGTTATGCTGGTGAATGTTTTGTAGATAAGAATAGCTTTCATAAAAATCTAGACGAATCATGACCAATGTTATTTAGCCAAGATAAGTGGTTTTTTTTCCTGCTCAAGTACGATTTATATAAGGAAACTTTGTTCACTCATAGAGCTAATCAAGCTAAAAAATACATTATAACAATAGTTGCACGATTGAATACCACAATTTAACCTTTTCAAATGGTAATGTGGCTTAGTAGAGAAAACCAATATATTAAAAAGGAAGGTATGTTAAAAATGCAAAACAAATTGGCCAAGGACAAATCCTCTCCAATTCTTCCTTCAGAAGTCTGAATTGCATTACAATAGCCACAATAGCTCTTACAATTATCATATGTACCTAAATGAATATAGTGAGTAGATTAGGTTATGAAGTAACCTTGAATATTAGGCTATTCCTTGAGAATCTTCTAGAAGGAGGATAGAATATAAGACAAATCCATGGTTCTGCCACTTAATGGACATGGCGAATTTTCAAGTGGAGTGAGATTTGTTTGTAAAGAAGCTGATTAATTTTATTTTTTTCATCTATAACGAATCCTAATTTGTAATTTTTCAATTTCTTAAAAAAATAGCCCTTTGGGTTCCCCAATTCAGTGTAAATATTTGTTAAGGGAAAGGGAGGTTGGATGGAGCGCCCTAGGGTTTCTGCCGGAGACTGCTTCACATTTCTGTTCATAACTTGAGCTACCGATCTCAGTTTCCAGTGTTTTTTAGCTCATTGGAAGCTGATTCAAAACTCTTTCCAATGGTGTGCGACATCATTAGTTTTTTATTTCGGCTGTCAGTCGTTTCGGCCCTGACAGATTTCGGCCTTAATGGCTCTTGCTTGGTTGGACTCCCAGTCCAAGGCCAGTGGGCCGATGGAGTCCCATGGCTTGGGATTGAAGCCACGGGTGATGGCTCGGAGGAAGATCCCTGTGGAAAAGGGGTTAGCCTTGGTGGCTGTAGCAGATATGCCTTTCCAAGGCGCGGGTTTGGGTATGCAGAGCGAGTCCCAGGAGGTATTGGGATGCTGTTGGGATGGGGGAAGGCGAGTGGCAATTGGTAGTGGATACGAGGAGTTTGCTGGAATCCCCTTCAGTGGAGAGGCATGTGAATTGCTCTTCCTCTCACTTCAATTATGATACCCCAGTTGATTGTGTGATGGAAACCCCGATTTCTATTCCTTCAAGTATGCCTCCTTTGGAAACCGGGTCTGTAAGTCCTTCCTGTTCAGTTGTTGGGGAAGGTTTAGATGGAAAGGAAGTAAATTCACACAGTGGGCAGCCTGATGTGGATGTGCCGCCGTAAGAGGGCATGGATTTGCCTCCATTAGGAGTGCCTCTGGATGCGTCCCAGGGCGCCCGGACTGGTGCCCCCAATCCTGTGCGTCTGGCCTGGAGAAGTAATGACACGGCGCAGGACAACCCGGGTGGAGGAGGCTCTAAAGTTTGTGGATGGACATCATGCTGCGGATTTGCAGGCAACGCTTCCAGCTAATCTCTGGACAGATATTGATCATGCTCTCCGCAATCGTGTGGCATTTGGTAAGCCGACTGTTGCTGTGAAGTTGCCTTGGGCATTGTTGTATGATCTCAAGCCTTTCCCACATGCATCCCCTTTTCTTATGGGTGTGTTGCGAGTTTGGGATCATGTGTGAGTGCTTTTTCAGCTGGATTATGCCTCCATTTTTCACCATACCTCCCACTTCTTGTGGGTTCCTTTGCTCCCTTCGCAGTTGCCTTTGGCTACCACTATGCATGCCTGGAGGCACGCCCGTTGGACTCGGGCTGCTGTGCTCACTTTGGAGTACTGGTACTGGGGATGGCCAGCTAGCTTCCTAGATTTTCTTTCGGACCCGTTTTTGCTTAAGGGGCATTGATCGGGCCATTTGGGAGCAGGTGGCGGGTAGGATTCCACAGCATATACCTCTTGTACTCCAGGAGGATGTGGTGGTGCAGGTTTGGCGGGTTCATCATGATGTTGCAACCACATGTTTTGCGCGGTCTTGTTATAGGGTATTGGTGATACATGACACTTTGCCACCTTCTGGGAAGTGGTCTTTGCAGCTTCAGGGCTCTTGTTGGTGCTCTGTCTGAACATGGACGTGGAGTCCGCTTTCTGCACCGAAGGTCAGAGTGCTTTTGTGGCAGGTGGTGCACTGCTGTATCAGGATGAATGCCCTTGTGAGCAGGTTTAAGCCGGGTGTGAGCCCTCTTTGCCCACGTTGTGGCCTTCATCCTGAATCCGTGGAGCATTGCTTGGTCCTGTGCCCTAACTTGCAGGTTGCTTGAGATTGGCTCAGGGTCCTGTCCCGAGTCAGGGTGTCTAGTCAGCAGCTGCTGTTGCATTTATATCCCGGCGATTGGTCCCTCTTGAAGAAGCAAGATTTGCACTTGTGTGTAGCTCGACTGGTGTGGCTGATTTGGAAACGGCGACGGTTGTGGGTTTTCCAGGGGATCCAGCAGCCTTCGGCTTCCCTGGTTCCTCGCCTCAGGTTTAAGCTCTTTCAGAGCTTTCTCGTGTTCTCGGGATCGGCAGAGCGTAAGTTCTTCATTTGGCGAGATGTCTTGGGCATTGTGGATGGTAGTGGTGGGTTTGTACATAACTAGTGGTGCATTGAGCTTGTTGTGGAGTGTTGAGGTATCTCTGCCTCATTGGGCCAGTTCTCTTTCCTCCTCACTCACTTTGTAACATTATTATTCTTTTAATACATTCGTGATTCAGTTCTTCAAAAAAGAAAAAGAAAAAAAGGGCCCTTTGGCGATGTTTCGCCGTTAAGGGCTACCTTGCTCCTATCAATCTTAGAACAATCTAAGATTCGATGTCAACTTGATGAGTTACTTCAAGCTGGATTGATCCGCCATAGTTCTTCACCTTTTGGTGCTCATGTCTTGTTGGTCGAGAAAAAAGATAGGTTCCTGGCGCATGTGTATAGACTACCGCGCTTTGAATAAGAGCACCATAAAAAATATTGTATGACTACAATATCCCTGAATAAAATAGTGAACCTAAAAAGTTGACGCATGCAATGACGACTAGGAAATAATGAAACAACCACTAATTTTCTTAAATGCTACTTGATGCATGAAATAATGAGATGAATTACCAAAAGCAAAGGAGATTAAAAAATATTTGATACAACCAAGCAATGTTAGATCATAGAACCGACCATTAAAAAATCGTTCAACATACCATCAAAAGGCTCTAGCTGCAAATGGTTATAGCCGCAAACAACCAAATAGCTGTTCCTTCCATCGCATTAGGCTCTCATCTTCTTGCCAAAAATATTTCAACGAAACAATGAACGAATTTTCACACATTGGAGAATGGGCTTATCTACGAGAATGCTAGTTGCTCGGTACCCGAAAGTGCTAGACATGAGTGTCAAAGGAAAAAATGGGGTCCAAGAGCCCATCGTACAGTGTGCTGCTGGTTATGTTATATGAAGAATAAGAGGATTTGCAGTATTCTAAAATAGCAGTTATAATGGGCTAGACAATTATAACAAAGTACTACTCTTTTTTTCCAAGGCATGCAAGCTGTTGGCTGTCCACCTAGAAATTTTCTAATAAAACTTTACAGTCAACATTTCATGGCCTAAAGAAATGTTGAACAAACACTATTTTAGGAGATGCATGAAGTAGGATCCAAACTAATTGCATCCTACGTTGCAATCTTAAGAACCAGCAGGAACTATTTCTAATAGCATGTTGGAAAGCGATTATGGTTAGAATAGAACATGGCTTAAAGACCCAATGGGAAACCTAAACACTCTGATATAGAACAGATTGTAGACGAGGACGTTGAACTTTTAAGAGGCAGAAACATCCATTAAATAATACACAGAGAAAGCATCAAAAGGGAGGCAGAGAGATGCATACCTGACCCAATCGAAATGTGACCTCTCTGTTATGCTACAATGCTGCAGCCAACTAAAAATTTCGGAGAAAAGCATTTGTCGATGAAGAAAATTCTCGGACTGTTTTACCTCTGAATCTCTGAAGTAGATATCGCCTCGATTACAACCTATTTATACATCACCGGCTATGGCTACGTCTGTGAGTTTATGCTCACGGATTCTACCACGTTTGCCACCACTGCTCACGATTCTGCCGTCTGCCTATGCTCAGCGATTGTGTCATCTCCAATCCGACATTTCGATGCCATCTGCCAAGAGCCTCCGCGATATGTGAGACCAACTTTGGCATGTCGGTGATATTCCCTATATCGAACGACACAAAATCCTTCTTAACTAAATGAACGGACGAGATGAATGGCTCGATGACGAAGAATACGCTGAAAAATCTTGGCAAACTCAAATATATATGTTTTGATAATTGCACAATACAACCATCTTTATAAAAAACACAGTGAATGAAACTTACTATTATTATTTTTTCTTAATAACGATTAAAACATTTGACAAAACACCCTTATGGATGCTTGGACAATGTGATGAGCTTCATAATTTGATTTATGGGATGCCAATCACCTAGATTTTTGCTCATGATGTGCATGTAAAATATTTGACGTGGAGGATACGCAGAGAGAGCTGCATTTGCATCTGAGAAAACCTTGAGGTGGTAGCAAAAGATATTGTTCCAACTTCGCGCATATTTTCAAACCAATAGCCGCCGCGATAAATTTTGTTGTAGGAAATAATATGGGTCTTGAAAATTGTTGAACGTGCAAATCCTTGAAACAGAAGCTGAGATGAGCGATTAAGAGAAGTAATGCGCTGCTGCAGGACTCTAAATATTTAGATTGGAGTACAGAAATCAGTTGCGCAGCCCAAAGGTACACATCTTCTATATTTTAGGGCAAGCAATCACGCACTTGACTTCCAAAATATGGGGAAAGTCCTACCCGTTTCTACGTCGGGACGAGTTACGCTATAGCCTCCTTGTTTCGCACGAGCTTGAATTACCTATATTTCAATATGGTACTGAAGATTCGCTCCAAGTTGCCTGTTATTTTTGTCTCTGACTAATGGAATTTTCAGACAGCGGAGTATTATAAGTCACTACATCCATCCCAACTTTTTGCAGAACGGGGATCTGAATTCGTAGTTATAAACCCTGGTATGGTGTCTCTGAGAATTAAGCGTTGTAAGTTTTAATAGAAAGTCCCCAACAGCAGTGATTGTTAGGATCTGCAAATTTACGGATGGGTCTAGCGTCATGGCAACTGCCGGTCACTGTACCCCATTGTATCGCTTGGCATATAGCAGAAGAACGGAATGCTGATCGTGGATATTTGCAAGGGGCAGTTCGTGAGCAGCCGGTACATTCTAATGCTGTGAAAACAAATTAGGAAGCGCTTAATGAAGTTTGTTAATTGTTTTTCAGTGCAAAGAATCTTTATCGCCATTAAATGAGAAGGAACGAAATGATTCATATCAGATGGTATGTAGTCTGAGCAGGATCTTCGGATTGGTTATTCATATAACACAGTCTTTTAAACCTTATTTATTGGTTGATTTTTAAACAAGCATTTTATATCTGATAAAAGAAATGAATTTTTTTGTGGTTTTATGTAGAAGAAACATTGATAATATGTATATGTATAGAGCTGATGTGGCAGAAAGCTGATCTCTACTATATAGGCATAATACCAGGCAGGAACTTAGAATTAGGAATAGACTGGAGTGCCTAATTTTTCTTTCATCTCATGACTGTTGATTTTCACAGCTCATTGGTTTTCTCAATGGTCATACAATGCGACTTTGTTGCACCAAATCTCAAGCTGACATCAATCTTATACATCATAACGTGGAGCAGCTTTATATCTCAAAGACCTGAATAATAAACATGTCATGGAGCTGTTCAATGATGACTTTAATGTAAGACCCAGAATGGCAAACAAGATAGCGTCTTCAATGGGTCATTCGGTGGTCCAATATCTTTCCTTGTCCTGCCTACAACATCATGAGGAGAAGATATCACTGCCGGTTAATGATCCAACGACTCAGAGGAATATGAAATACTTTGATCAAACATGTTTAGCGTTTCTTGTCTATGAATTGTCTTCAAAGTGAAGGAGCATTTTCAAACAGAGAGGTGTCATGAGCCCGCCATAGCGTGTCAATGTAGTAAGAAAAGGAAGTGTTGACGTCAAGATAGAAACTAGCAATGTCCAAAAAATTGAAGTCCTCAGCAACACCAAACACAAACAGTCCTTTCAAAGAGGAAGCTTGATGGAAAGCGAAAGGGTAAAAGAAGTGCTCATTTTGGAGTAGCCATAATGGCAAATGGAGTATCTCCACCAAATTGAACATCTTCAAACAGATGTTTAATAATTTTATCTGCAATATGATTTTGCAATAGGTTACGTGAAGTGACTAGGAGATTCATTTTCTCCTTGCAGGTTCAATATATTGTATTTGGTATTATAAATCCTATTGGTTTGACAGTGATAATATAAGTCATTATTTCTTTCGTAGACGTTAATATATCTTTCTTTCTTCAATATGTTTATTGGACCTGTGCGGTCTTCCCTCTTTTCTGGGGGCCTTGGCTTCTTACATGGCATCAGAGCATTACAGGGAGAGCCTCTAGGGAGTAGCTGAGTAGGAAAGGAAGAAGTAATAATGGTATCTCTTAAAGTTTATAATACTGGAAGATGAAGATTAATTTTGTAGGGAAGAAAGTGTTTGTGCACGCTTGTGTCTTTTTTTGGATCTTTCTGGTTGAGGCAAAGAAGTTTCAAAAGTTACATTCTTTAAGTTCAGTCTTGATTTCTTGAGAGCAAACTTCGCACTAACATGAGATGAGGACGCAATGATTTCTGATGGAAGGCAGCATAGTTTGTCAATTAAATTAAAGGGGTTAAAACTCTTTGTGGAACTTGGCTTGTGGAGAAGAAGGGAGGCAAGCCGTATGATCCCATACAGTCCATTTTTTAAGTGTGCTTCTAGGGTTAGAGGCACATTAACACAGCTTCATCTACTGGTCCGGACTTCTACTGGCTACAACAAGCAACAGAAAGCATTGGAGTTATCCAAGCAGATGACATAAATGCAGCTCAGTCAGAAGTTGAGAGATCAGAAGAAACAAGAGAGCTGCAATTCTTTTGGGTTCTGGATATGATCTATAGTGTTGAAGTACAGAGGATTGGTGGAAAATGAATGGAATTCGTTAGTTATACCAACCTCTTAGGTACCTCTTAGATAGTCTGTGGTTATGGTTTTCATACATTGGTTTGTTTGTATTATGGTCAGCACTCTTCCCTTTAATTCTCCTGATGTGACTGTTTTGATAATGCTCTTTTAAGTTGGCCGAGTTTGTAGACATTTATTTTGGTCCTTCGGCTGCTGCACTCCAAAACTTTGCAATGAGAGATTTTACTCAATGTACAGAGAAAAGTAAGCATCCTTCACATGGCATTGGATAATTGCATTGCCATTTAATTCCTAAGGGACTCTTTTGATAATTGCGATAATGCATGGAAGATATACATCAGCATCCACATATAATTTTAATTACTTTCTGAAATCATGGGAATTGCTCACACAGAATGATGGTGGCTGTTAATGCCATATATTGCAACTTCCACCTAGGTGGGTGGAATGCAGCCCTAAGTTGATGGGCTTCTCCCTTAAGTCAATGGCAGTGGCAACTGAGATCTCTTGTGCTATTAGCATTTTTCATACACTGCTTTGAGCTGATCCCATGAGACAGGATATGCCTTCATCCTGCAATATAATGTGCAGCAGCAGGATCAAGATTCATCTTTAACATTTCCAGAGTCTTAATACTGTTAGGTCCAAGACTTCTTCGTGGTTATGATACCCTAACACTCTTTCCAAATAGATCTTCCAGTCTACATAACTATTCCCAGTTACAATAGATTTTTACTGTATATATCTTCTGGCGTCTGTCTTGTTCATGCATGACATGGCCAGATTGTACACGTACCTCAATGTCAAGTTTTGCCTGAACTCTTCAAGTTGCTCTGAACAGCTGTGTTGCTAGTGCAGAAATTTGGCAGCCATTCTGCCTGTGTGCAACAATCAGCTCTTAGTTTCAGGTTTGACCTCTGGTGTCAAAATTCAGCTTCCTCATCACTGTTTTTTTGCTTCCTCTCAACAGTTTCCAACTCCCAACGACCATCTGACCTGTGTCATGTTGAATCTCTGGCGTTTCAGACAGCAAGAAGCAAGGATACCAAAGAAAGATTGTGGAGTAAGCAAAGAGCGCTAGATGATTTTAGAAAGGAGTGAAGTGTTTATAACAAACTCTACCTATCTTAGCGTTTAGATACTATAACTAGTTGTGTCTTGTTTAGGTTCACTGATGTGGGTCAAATATGGCTTATGCATCAACACTTTTATTGCACGACTGATGAGGCACTAATAAGGCTGGAACATTTGCTTTCAGGGGAAATCTAAGAAGCACAAGTTGGCTCTCTTCCTTCCTTCTTTTGCATTCACTAATAGACTCTTTGTTTGTAATGCAAAACATTGATCCTTAAGCATTTATGTTTTGACATGAATAAGGAAGACTTGTTTTCTTGTTGATTTTATCCAATGTTCCCTGAAATTGGGAGATTGAATTTACCTCGCATATGAGTGTTAACGTAGCTGGTCCTCCATTCAGACCATTTATTTTCAGATTTAAACTGTTGACTTTTGCAGGTTCAGATGGAATTAGGAATCAACTACCCTGTTGCCGAACGTGGCCTGAATGGGGAGCCAGTTAAGTTGTATTTTATTGTTTCTTTTAGGAAGCACTTCTTACCATTCATTCGAAACAAATAAGTTATACAGAACCATAATGGAGCTATTACAAAAAAGCTGATGACCTTGCATCTCTAAGCTGAGAAGAGTAAAGTATATAAAGTATAATAAGTGTGAAACTCAAGCAAGCTAGCGAGCATCGCTTCTGGTCCATCGCAAATCTCATTTGCACCACGCCACTTATTGCTCCAATGGTAAAAAGCTGAACAGCGAGAGGGTGGTGCAAAACAAAACAACAGCCCAAGCAAAGGAAAACATCCATTAATTGCGCAAGAATTAACTGCTTAAGAATTAACTACTCCTACGATTGGTTTCTCTTTTGATTCAATTAAATTGCATAACAGATACTAAAGCATCTTTGCTCAGATGGGAACTGTTAATAGTACTAGATGCTTTTGTTATTCCCAGTAATATAGTTTACTCCCTCTTCCAAGACACGATTCGTCCTTTGCACCCGTGAAGCTTCTGGCTCTGATCAGGATGTTGTTTGAAGATACTCCAAACTGGGCAGCTTATGCCGGCCAAACTGTAGCATGAAAACCGAACCAAATCGTTCTTGAAAGTAGATTCCTGTCGTGGGACTTGCCCTTTAGCTGAGTAACTAGTCAGAAAAGGTAAACAAGTTATAGAAACGAAATGGGTCCGCGCTGAAATGTTCTCCTTTTCCAGCCCCCCTTCAGTTGCATATCTTAAGTATTAAACGTAATTGGAAGTAGTTTCAATATGATCATCCATGAGTTAGGATGTATACTTGTACACACAAATATGCATAAAGTGGCTTATAAAACTGCTCTTTGCTAAACCTGATGTACATTATATGAAGGTCAGGCTGCTGCAATTATTGCCGCCAAAGCATTTTCTTACCTCGAACTTGCCAGATACTATTTAACATGTTGTAAGCACAGGAGGATAGATATTTGTGCTTAGTATTTAATCTGCATAGATACACGTGTTTTCTCCTATTTTAAGTGTGTTTGTTCAGAAAAACTTATGTATACACCTTAATGCCAAGTGGCAAGAAGTAAAGAGCTTGACATTGTAAAGGGGTGGAAGTTTAGCTGGGTGTTCATGTATTAGTCTAGCTGCAAAAATATGAACACCATGCATGAATTCTATGTATTTGATACATTACGCATTACTACAAGATAGATGTAGATTGTGGGCACTTGTCCTTCTGCATCTTTACCGAGAGGAACCTAACCGCATGAATTTTGTTGAGGTAGGGTGGTGTTGATGATGATACTTGTAGAAAGTTCCCTACAGAACTTAAAGATATTCAGTATCCATGGACAGATGTTCATCTACGAGAAGATCAGACAACACACCAACAGGCAACTACATTGACAGGTGTCTCTTATATCACAAGTCCTTAGATATTGCAATAACATAGATGGTTTTTATTGAGTTTGAGAAAAAAGCATGTATGAGGTACACATTCTTATAAAAACCGTGGAAAACAATGCTTAGACTATGAAAATCCACGGCTGCATTCCCTATTCAACACCATTATAGGCCTGAGATTAGAGATTGGACCCACAATAAATGCATATTAGTCTTGACATCAATCTGAGCTTTGCTAGGGCCAGTAACACATCCTAACATAAAAGAACATGACATACCAACAAATAGAAGGCCTATGCATGAATTTTCATGCATGAATTTTCTTGAAAATTAGCATGTGACTTCTGTCACGTGTCTTTATCTTTACAAATATTTGCATTCATGATGTTGTTAGGATTTGTATATTTTTGAATTTTTATGTCTGGCTCCTGTGTTCTGCAGTTCGTGGTACTCTGGAGACATATCGTAAGTATGTATGTGGCGAGGAGGCTCTAAGAATTCCTGCTAATGAGCCATTCTTCTTACGCCGGCCTCTTTCTAGAGGACGACTTAATGTTTCTAAAACATATTCAATGCAGCAGGTAATGTGCAGTAAAGGAAAGAAAATTTATTAACACCATGGAGGTCCCAGCATCTTGGGCTTGAATTAAATGCTACTATATAAGAAAATTGAACCTGGATGTTATCATGTGTAGCCAGAATTTACAGCTCCGTTGCTGCAAGAAGGGAAGAGTTTATTAATGTCTTCAATCTTCGTTACTGTGTCTACTTTTCATTTCCATGTATAGATCCAAAGTCTACATGGTATAAGAGCTCAGGGCTTGGGATGGAAGTTAGTGGAAATCACTTTGGGGGAACTTTGCTAGTTCATTAGGATTAAGAGCTTCAATTTGAAAACTCACAAACTGTATTAGATTGGTGCGGGCTTTCCAACACGCCTGATCTTATTCAAATCTAAGAGATAGTTCCAGAAATCTTGCATGTTCAGAGGCTTTTTCTGATATAATTCTCAAGATCTTAATGTGAAATTATCATATTTTGATAAATTTCAGCTACCTAGCTGGTTTCTTTTGCGTGCATGACAGAATTGTCATACGTTGATATGATGGGCTCTGATTTGGTTGGATCTAATCGATTTTGATCAACTGAGTGAAGATCTGGCATTCGGGGAACATTTGGCAGCCAGTTGGTTTGTGTGGCATCCATGCCATGTAGCACAACTTTTATGTCAAGTGCAAAGAATGTCGTCAATTGGTCGAACATTTGTTAGGTCTTTGAAATTTGCTTTGCCCAGAGCTGCTGCTGGCGAAGCTGCTTTGCATGTTTAAGTTTTCAAGATCTGTCTTAATTCCCATTCTATTTGGCATCTATACTTCAGATTTATTGCTCAATCTTGAGATACAAGGATCTCTTATCAGCAGCTTTAGGAAGTTTTCAGATCATAACCTAGTCAAGATTCTTTGCAAGATCTGCAGGTATATGTAAAAGTTCT
>JAANSK020254853.1:0-12882 GCA_011763485.2 Isoetes engelmannii
TGCAAGACTACCTCTGTGTCAAAAAAAGCTAAACCAAGTTATATGTCATACTAGGGTAAGTACCAGTTAACTAATCATTAAATTAACTAATCATTACATAAGTCTGCATGTCACGTACATCAGTTGCATTCTCTGTAAAAGTACCACCAACACCATAGGCAATTGAAAGTCCGTAGCTCAGAATTTTCTAGTTTTCGATCACTTGTAAATAGATTATTTTTCGTATTCCTGCTATATATATTTTATCAAAAGCTTCTGGTTCTGATTTTTGGCAGAAAACAACGAATCCTTTTAGCAATGCTCCGGTAGTTACTTTGCCAGTTGCAAGTGTAGTTCCATTGCGTTGGCATTCTAACCCTATTCATCTTTCGAGGTACGGAAAATTAGACGCTATTCATTATGCTTGTGATGTCAATGGCAAGAGGCCTACATCTATGCAAATTCCAGAATATATTGTAGATATGTGGAAGGATATAGCACCTTCAAGCAGTGATTCTTAATACATGAGTACTTTTGTATTAGCATAACTTGTATCTTCTTTATTATTTTGTGAGAGGGTTGGATTTTGTGCCGGGAACGCCGCATCTTACGCCGCATGCGGCGTTCCCTTTCCCCCTTGCGGGACGCTACAATACGAATTTTGAATTTTTCGTTTTTCTCCAACAGCCTCCGGCCGCCCATCTATGTTTCGGGGTTGCGCCCATCCATAGTGATAGGCGTCGGGTTCTTCATCTTCAAACGGTGCCCATCGTTTGCTTCCTCTACTTTTTTTTAGACCTTTGCTTTATTTGGTGGCGATTGTTAGTGCAACAGATTTTTTTTGTCGGATTAAGGAGCATCGAGCCATTTTGCAAACAGTACAATCGAGCCATTTTGCAAACAGTACACCTCTAAACCATTTTGGTGGTTTGAGGTTTTCTTTTTTGGTGTGTCTGAGATGAGATTTGGTTTCATTTAGATGTGCCTATGCTAATCTTTGGATTTGTTGAAATGGATTTTCTTGATTTGAGCTCGATTTTTACCACAGATAAAGTGAAGCATGCCAGCTCTTTTTGGCACGGTTACTTTTTTAAACGACTATCATGGTAGGAGCAAGAGGAGTTATGGAGCCGTTCAAATTTCTGTACTGCCAATCCGTCTATTTTTTTTCTCCTTCCGATTTATAGGGAGGATTCCGGGGTTGAAACACAAAAGCTTCATTCCGGAACTCCATATCTCCATTTTACAAAAAGCTTTTGCAGCCAGGCATTTGATTCTAAAAGACCATGGAGCAGGAATATTGCATGCAGCAACTGCGGTTTTGGTTAGTACTCAGTAGCACTGATGCCTGGTTATGGCAGACGAAACTTGCATACGCACTCCATAAGTACGAAAATACTTGCTGCATAGTTGTTCATATTTTGATATCTTTGTTGAGTACTTTGGTACATACTGAATTGCTTTTGCAAGTTTGCATATCGCATTCGGTGTAAACTCTCAAGCATCACAATATTAGGTCTAGCTTTCTTTACCAGAATAGTCCAGCTATACCAGAATAGTTCTTTCAAGCTAGATTAGGTCTGGCTTTCTTTATCAGAAATGTTTCATGTTTTCCTGTAAGTGCAGGTTATAAAATTCCAGCTCCACATTTTTTTCCTTTTTTTTTAATTGAAGGCCATATATTATATTAAGTATAAAGAAAAAGTACAGGATTATACATGTAGTATACATGTATATTACATGAAGGTACAAAATAGCTTTTTTAATGGAAGCAATAGCCATTGGCCTCCTCTTTTGAAGAGAGGGGAAAAACTTTGAGATAAGACAAAACCTTAAAAAACTTCCAAAACAGTAGCTATATAAGTTTGAGATACTGAAATGATAAAAAGACTTGACTAGGTTTGACCAGAGTCTAGTCAAACTAGCTGATGAGCTACCAGATTTGAGTTAAGAAGTTGAGGCCTTGTGTTTATCCTTCCTTCCTATGCCTCGAGTAATGTTGATGAAGTCACAAAAAATGCATTCACAGGTCTTCCTGAGCTGTCCTTGGCTTGACAAATAATACCCCTTCGAGCATCATAGGATGTGTTGCAGGTACAGTCACAACTGCAGTTGTCCCCATGCAGGACAGATGAAGCTACTCCAAATTGGCTCAGCCACTCAGCATTCGCATTGTGATTGATCCTATCCCATTTCAAGGATTTCAGCAAAATCAGCACATTACCTGAAAGAATGAGATAAGAACCATTAGATTATGATAAAAAAACTTGCTGGATCCAAGAGGCATCATATTTTGTTTGCTGAACGACAGCAAGTGGTCATATAATTTCTTGGTCAAAAATGGTTGAGTTCCTGGCTTTCCACATTCTCCACAGAAGGAGATAAATTCTCCAATCACTTGGAGAGGTTGGGAAGAGGAGATCAGTAAAGGACATGGTATGAAGGTTGGGAATATGAAATTCATCAGCCCCCAATTCCAAGACGCATTCAGACCAAAGACATCCCTTGAAGAGGTGTTCTTCATTCTCTGTTACCTGCAGGCATCTATCACATAAATCAGAGTTAGACATGCCAAGCTTGAATCTTTTGGCATTGGTAGCTAGTCCTTTCTGCCAGAGTTTCCAGATGAAAGACTTAATCTTTGGATTGATAGGAGAGTTCCACATAAATTGCAGATTTGTAAGACACCTGTCAGGATCTATATCCTATTTGAGATGAAGAGTAAGAGTTAAGTCTTGGGTAAGATACCTGTAGGCTTTTTTTACCTTAAAGCATGTGATTCCATTGATGTGTCATTGAGTTTCCTGATTATGCCATTCACCTTGGATGATAGTATCTTTGATAGCTTGGTATAAGTTGGCATGGTCATCTCCAAGGTTAGAGAGAACAGAATTGTGGAAATCAATGAAACCATGGTCATAAAAAAGGTGATGAATGTGAGTCACTCCAAGAGTGGTCCAAACTTTGCAAATCTGAGGAAAATGATGAGCAAGACACATGTTTGGGTTATTAAGAAGCATGGAGGGGTTCCAAAATATGGTCTGGTCCCTTGAGAGCCCTTCCTTCCATGAGTACATTCCCAAAACTGTTTTCCAAACTCGAATCCACTTCTTGATAATACCTGGAATATTGTTAGGAACAGTGAAATCAAAATATAAACTATGAGGCAAGAACATCTTCAGGGATCTCCAGCCAAAGGGGTGGCACTTCTTAAGATAATACTTAATAAGGGAAGTCACAGGATGGTTGATCATATCATTGGCTGCTCTGAAGATGTACTTAGCAGCTAGAGCAATCCCTTGTTTCTCAATGTTGATGATACCCAGACCACCGTATTTTTTCTTCTTAGTGCATTCCTTCATAGAAACAGGGATCCAGCATCTTCTGCTCCCTCCACTAGCAATTAATCTAGCAATTATGCTCTGGAGTTTGGAAGTGACTTTTTTGGGGGCCATCAGAATGGAGGATTGGTAGACATGAGAGGAAGAAATAACAGATTTGGCAATAATGGCTCTACCATTCTTTGAGAGATACCATTCTTTCAATAATCTCATTCCAAAGATCAGAAGCATTAACTCTTAAAGCAAAAGGAATACCTAAAATCTTAGACTTAGCATTTGGAGGAAGGTATTCACATCCAAAAGTCATAGCAGAATTACCTCCTCTTACCTGGTCCCTTGCAGTGAGCCTGAACTTAGTTGGATTGATTTTACAACCAGAGCAATGTCCAAACTCATCAAGAACAACTTGAGTGTTGAGAATTGACTGGTTGTCCATCTCAATAAAAAGGAATGTGTCATCTGCAAAGTGAGCATTAAGAAAGAATTGATCTCCTTGAGAGTTAGAGAGTTTCAAACCTATGACCAAATTTGCTTGCCCAGCTTGCTTGAATGCTCCATTCAGAGCTTCCATAACAATGAGGAAAAGAAAAGGAGCAAGGGGGCATCCTTGCGTAACTCCTCTTTTGATATCAAAAAAGGGACTACACTCACCATTAATAAGAACTGAGGATCTAGAATTGTTGAGAATAGCCATAAAGATACTTATGGTTTCTTGAGAAAATCCAAGTCTGCTACAGCACTTAATTAGAAATTTCCAACTTACAGTATCAAATGCTTTGGTGATGTCCAACTTGAGGAGAGTTGTGTTCTGTTTGGATTCTTTAGCCCAGTGCATTCTAAGGACAGCCATGGCCACATTATCCAAGATGTACCTATCCTTCAGGTAAGCACTTTGAGTGTTTGAGATGAGACCATCGAGAATTCTCTTCAATCTGGCTGCAATGCTAGCAGAGATGATCTTATAAATGACAGTAGTCAGAGGGATTGGCCTGTAATCTGAGAAAGTAGTAGGTTCATCCTTCTTAGGAATTAAAGAGATGAAGCTTGTGTTGATCCTGCAGTCCAAAGTTCTGAGAAGAAGGAACTCATTACAAATGTTAGTAATGGCAATGCCTATAATGTCCCAAGTTTTCTTGAAGAATTCAACTGGGAGTCCATCTGGTCCAGGAGTCTTACCATTGTCCATACCTTGGATGTTTGACCCGAGTTCCTCCAGACTGAAGGTGGCATTCATAAGCTGATTCTGCTGATCAGTAACTAGATTATTTAGATGGATGAAATGATCAATATCCCGATCTGGAGCATCTGCAGCAGTCCCCATAATTCTGGTGAAGTGAGTTGTAGCAGCTCTTTTAAGCTCAGGGTCATCAGAGATGTCCATTCCACCCATTTGGATGCTGAAAATCTGGTTCCTTTTTCTCCTACCTTTTGCTTTGATAAAGAAATATTTTGAGTCTTCCTTAAGCTCTTTGACCTTAGCTTTGAGTTGTCAGCCTTTAGCTATCCTAAGCTCTTCTCTCTCAATTTGGATCTTGATATCATCTTGCTGATGCAAGGGAGTATGCTGAAGGAGAGCTCTTAAGTTGTCCAGAAGTTGCCTATTTTGATGATGGATCTGTTTTCCCCAGGTCTTCAACCAATTCTTGATGTTCTTAGCAATTCTGACCCACCAGTCCATCCAGCCAAACTGATTGGAAGGTTGAAGGATGCTATTCCAGATCTGCTCAAACTCATTCATGAAGTCAGGATGATCAAAAAGAGTAACATTTAACTTAAAAAATGAATTTCTTCTACCAAAATCATGATTACACTTAATTTCTATGAGCTGAGGGAAATGATCCGAGAGGGTGAAGCCACTTAAGTTGCTGACTCTATTACTACAATTCCAGAGGCTCTCAGATAGAATCTATCATGAAGACAATGAATTGGGTCATCCAACCTCTGATTGAACCAGCTGTAAGTCCCTGGCTGAGTTCTGGCGAGCTTCAAATTATGAGAAGTCATAAGATGAGACCAGGACTTTAACTCCTGACCTAAGAGAGGTCTGAAGTTGACACTTCTCATGAAGCTGTGAGTGACCATATTGAAGTCCCCAGCCAGTAAGCACGCATCAAAATTGATGTTATTCAAACCATTCCTATAGAGTGCCAAATTGGACTTCTATCAGCAGGCTGATTGGGAGCATAAACATTAACTAAAGCTATTTTAGAGTTACCCAATTTTCCATGAAGAATCTGCCATCTGCCACTATTGTCATGCATCATTTGGAGGTTGCCGAAGTCCATGGAATCTCTCCAAGCTATAGAGATACCACCTGAGTTGTTGTTGGCTTTAAGAGCCCATAACTTGAATTCATAGGAAGGCAATTAGAGATAAGATTTTGAATATTATCATCATGAAGCTTATGTTCCTGGAAAAAAACAATATCGAATGAAATAGTATAAGGCAAACCTTTAACCTGTCTCTCTTAATGTTGGAGTTGATGCCTTGCAGGTTCCAGGAAAGACATTTCAGATTAATATCCATAAAAGAGAGTTTTCTTGTGAACCCTTGAGCTCTTTCTAATTGGCTCAAGATTGTTTTTCTTACCAGATCTCTTCTTCTTATTGGATAATTCAAAATTTTTAACATCAGCAAATTCATCATAAGCTATGAGATTAGCATCAACATCATCAAATTCACCAGGATAACCTTCCTGCTGGAAGTAATCCCAAAAGAGGTGATCTCACTATCAAAGTATCAATTATGGTATTCTGAGGATCAATATCTAAGCCATTATTGAGAATCATACCTTCCTCTACTACTTCCATACCTTGATCAGCCACCTGCATGCTGAAAGGATGGATGTTGAGGGGAGAGACATTGTTGGACTCCTTGAAAGGATCTTCAGGGGGCTGCATGAAATGAAGGTCCTGATTGTCTCCCTCAAAGTCTCCTTCAAAGTCATGATTCTGATAATTCAGACCAGAGTTGTTGCTACTTGGTCTGTTTGAGCTATCCTCCTTTTGAGTCTCAGTTTTGCTGGCAGCCCCTTATTGTAACTCCTTTCTTGACCCAGACTTTGGAAGGAGAGGCTGAAGACTGAGCAGGGAAGACTATGGGAGTCTTCCCTTTGTTAGTCTTGGCATCTTTGACTTCGACTGCCTTGACCTTTATAGGGGTCTTGGAATATTATATAGAAAGAGCAAGAAGAAGGTCGTGATCAATTCTGGTTATAAGATTCTTCTGCCAATCAGAGTCTACCTTCTTCAGGATGCAAATAGAGGGGAAGTCAGTTTGAGGAATAGAAATTTGGATGACTTCCCCTAGTTGCTGACCAGCCTTAAGGTGACTGTAGGTCCAGTAAACATGGGGCAAATTGGGGCAGGAGATCCAAATAGAGGTAGCAATACTGTTGAGGTTGCCAGGGGTGAAGAGAGGATGCCATTTCATAATGTAGGCATTATGGTTGGCAACATTGGAAATTTTTCTGGTCAACATAATGTTCCTGTGCTGAACATCTCTGCAGAGAATCTGAAAGGTCTTACTGTCCAATTTAAGGATGGAAAGAATTGGGATATTAATGGCTTTGTTGAGCCAATTCTTCACATCCAAAAGAGGGGGACACATGAGGGGGAAGTGGATCAAGACACCCCTAGCACTGTACTTAACTTCTGCAGAATCATCTTTAATAGCAAACAGGTCAACAATATTCTCATCCTTTTCAAAACAAACATTAGTATTCTTTTCAGAAACATCAGAGGCATTAGGCATCCTTTCATTAACAGAAAAAGTATTCATAAGAGCATTCTTGAAATAAACCATACCATTGATCTTGTCTTGCTTGCCAAGGAGAGGGACCTTAGAACGAATCCTTTTGTCTGTGAATCTGGTTGGATCTTTGTCTAAGTCTGCTTCAACAATCTTGAAGCAGTTCGGGCAAGGGCAAGCTGCTGCTTCCTTTGGATTGAAGTATCCATTGGAGTCAGTGATAATGCAGGCCTTTGTAGGGATAAGTTTTTCCATAATGACTTCATGCCCGACTTTAACATTTTTGATATCAGTAGCAGCAATTAGAGACAATCTGCCTTTGAACCTGTTCTTTACTTCTACAATTCTATGGTCATCAGCATTCTCCCAAACTCAAACCAATCTGAAAGAGGCTTTAGTTTTCCACCCTAAGAGTTCTAGATTTTCAGCAAGGTCCTTTGTTTTTTGAATGAGTTCAACCATAGATTTCTTGAAGGCCATATTTTTAAGACTGCAACAGTCATCTGCTGAGTGGCCAGTTTTATCTTGATGAGTTGATACAGCAGCAAATCGAGCTCCTGAAGCTTTTGGATCATATTCCAAACCAAATCTCGGTCGCTGGCATACCCCTCGGCGTATTGTCTCTCAAACCAGATAATCTCCTGCTGACAGGCCAAGATTTGACCTTCCTGTTTGATTCCCATACAGTCGATGCAAGCTTTGCTGATCACGGATAATATCAAAGGCTACAGTCAGATCTCGCATATTTTTCCACCCTTGATCATTTTTTTCTTCAAGCTCAAGGATAAGTTTCCATTCTCTATATTCTTGAGAATTTTCTTGCATGGCCCTTCTGCAGGCCGCCTCACCCTTCCCAGTAGTTTGTTTAGGCCTCATCTTGCAAGACAAGGAGGTGAAAGTCTGGACTAAAGCTTAGTTCTTGGCAAGTTCGAAGGTTGAAGATCCGGCAGCAGAGTCGGATTACCTCTGGAATACCTTCAGGAACCACCAACTGGTCGAAAAATCTATGGTCTCTCGAAATGATTTCCAAGATCCCAGATGAATTGACAGATCTGACCAATTCCCTGCCTGTAACAGAGAATGATGCAACTGCTAAAAGGTCTGTCCTATAATTTTCCCTAAATCTGAGAAAAGCAATTGTACTCCTATTCCTAGATGCTGAAAGTAACCAGTTGAAGATGATGAGGCGTGTGTACGGCGACTGGCCCTCGATTGTGAAGCTAAGGCCTTGGATAATAGCAGATGCCAGCCTCAGCGCCAGCAGGAGTGCCACGTCAACCATCCATATCTAGCTCCATAAAAACTTCTATCGGCTCCACATTTTCTTCGAAGGTCTAATTTTTGTTAATGTTGAGCAGTATTCTTTCAAGTTTCTAGATTGCAGATTGTATTATGTAGTATCATCTCAAAATCCATTCTATTGAAGAAATATCCATGGCATATACATCTTAGCTTTATTTGGAGCTCGAGCTTCTCTAAAAACTATCTCAAGCATTATAGTAGGTAAGCCTAGATTTGCAGTCTACTATGTTTCAGTGATTTGTTAAAAGCATTTGAGTGTTCTTGCAAAATAAGTATTTGCAAGACAGTGTTCTGATATTGTCAAAGTTACTTTGCAGGTAGGATTTGGTAGGATTTGTATCATAATTCTAAAGTTTGGCATTTGTTGCAGCGGCATTATTCTTCTCCAAAAAGAGTTAAACTAAGGTACATCACCAATTTGATGGACAAATATATAAGATAGGGCTTCGTTTCTACCATAGGGATTAGGTTATACTTCCTTTTTTCCTCTATCATGATGCTTGATGGGGCATAGAAACATGTGGGTTCTTTGAGCTTTTGATGATTGCATTATTTTTTAGCTTATTATGTGCAGCAGTAATATTCTCACTTAACTTGAAGAGACTTGCTATGACCATTTCCTTCTCATTCCTCTAGCATAATAATTGGCATCTTATAACCACTGGTTTGCTGCTATATTTCTACAAGAACAAGTAGGTCAAATAGTTGTTATATGACTACAAGAACAAGCCCTGCTTGAATTGTTAGGTTGCACCTGCTAGCTATTAAGGATCATACATTTGGTCAGTCCAATGTTTCTATGGGCCTTACAGCTTTATTTTGCCTATTGTCTTTGTGCATTCTTCAGGGTTTAATCTAATTTTGCTTTCAATCTCTGATAGCCTCCTGCACGCAAAAAGTTACTCCTACTTATTCAATAACAAAGTTGGCAACTAGATTATTCTTGAAAGTGTTATTCTTAAAATCTGGGATGGTCATTACATATTTTGTTGATAATTTTCTTTTTATTTATGTAGGAACAGGGGAGTCATCAGAGCATCTACCAATTACTTTGCAGGTATTTGAAGACTGCAATTTCTGCATGATTGTGCTTTTTCCTTGAACTTTGGGTAATTTGTTTGTGCTATAACAATATAGGAACTTTGAATCTCATATCTCCATTCAGTCTTCTGAATAAAGTATCTCTTGATGACATGGATAATGACGCTTCCAAATTTGTGCTGCAGTGATGGTCTTTGCCCCATTGTCATGTGTTTCAATTTTCTTGTGCTTTAAACCTTTAAATACTCTTTCCAAGTTCGTGCTAACGATCTTCTTCTCCTTTGCAGATATAGAATGCACTTTTGTTGTGCGTAAGGCTAACAGACTCAACAAAGGTCAAGTTCACAAATGGTGTTGCTCCCTCCACGGATGGTTGCCCTGCTCCCATTTCAAGCTCCAGGTCTTTCATGTCCAAATCCTCTATGAATGACGGAAGCAAGAAAATACAAGTTGCAGAAGTAACGAGGTATTATGTTTTCCACGTATCTGGTATATTTTTTGTACCACTGTAGATCTCCCTGATCCCATGTAACAGGTCCATCTATGTAGTTTACATAAAGCTCAATTTAGACTCCAAAGAGAAGTGTTGTTTCAATTATATGAATCGTTGACAAAACCCTTGGAAAGTAATATGGAGTTTCTAGCACCTACATTTCTAGTTTCTAGAGTTTCTAGCTCTTATTTTACTTTTTTTTCCTCCCATTTTCAACCATCTGTTGGTCAAAATACTAATCTTGGTGGATTATGCAGCGGGTAAACATGTGCCTGCATGATGAATGTAATGCCGCACAAGGATACTTTTGAACTTTACTTGATTGTGGAATGCAATGCAATGGCTACTTGAAATGTAATGCCTTCACTTAGGTAAGTAATTGGATGTAGAAGCACACTCGCCAATCTCATCTGTCTTAGGCATTTTGAACAACCAGAGTGCTGGTCATTTTTACTAATATGTGAATCAAAGCATGTTGCTTTTAAGAAGGTTGTTTGATATGCCCTGGAGCACATTAATAGGGATGGGGAAGTAGCAAAGAAAAACGTATGGATGCCATTTGAACTATTATCTGAATGAACTAAAAGCTGAATGGCATAAAAGGAGATATAAGGACACCATTTACTGGAGAATATCTTACATTCTTTCCATCATTTCGACATGGTGGAACCATTTTAACTTTAACAAGGACGTTCATATTGTTCCACGTGGCATGTCTCTTTAATACATAAGATTAATATTTTGGAATATAATTGGAATGGAATTGCGCATGATGCACTGTATTTGCTATTTCTATGATAGAGCATTTTTTATTTTTTAGGTAAAACTAGAAAATGTAGCACACATTTTACATTTGTATTTAGTGTACTATCTATCTATCTATCTATCTATCTATCTATCTATCTATCTATCTATCTATCTATCTATCTATCTATCTATCTATCTATAAATGGAAATGGTTGTGAGAACATTGCAAACACGTTTTAACATATATAGAATTGTATCTCGATATGACTCAAGTTGGAACTTTATGGACTCATTGGGGTCTTTCCAAAGCTAGAAGTACTCATGAGGGTGCTCGAAGATTCACAACAATGCAATCTAACTGCCCACCATTGATGTTATTTGAGATTTTGCAAGAAGAAACATGTGTGTTATGTTAGTAATGTTTCTAATACACTTTAATTACTTCGTGTTGACTATCCATTATATTTACTTACTCTGTTCCATCTACATGCTCCATTAAATCCACTCATTTCATATGCTCAAAGACAATCGTATCAGGTACCCCTCGCTTTTTACCATTCCATTCAATCCATGTAGACAGTTCTATGTATAATGTTCTATTGTACCTGCAAAACCTAAGACCTTGAATCTATTCTACACATCCAAAACATATGTCCGGCACACTTCCGCAACATATGCCCCGCATTGTTGGGCATGCATTGCATGAAATGCTAGAAATTTAATGCAAAAAATACATGATATTAAAAAAAATACATCCACAAAAACCTAAACCACAACATTGGGGCATATTTCTGGGATGGTACTGGCTTCCACGATTTCCCCCATGAATGCAACACTAGCTGGTGCAAGAGGTAAAAGAGCAAATCAAGGCTGCTTATAAGGTGAGCTGTGGAGTAATCTGGCGTCTATCAAGCCACAGAAGCTGCCATCTGGGGTTTATTAATAGCACAGAATAACAAAGCCAAGATACTAAGAAATAGAGTGCAAAGGAGCAATGCGAAATATTACTGCAACAGCTTCCGAAATACGAGCATATGAATCAAGATATCAATCAAGAAAATGGTAATTTGAATTTGCCTTGAGTTTTGTATACACAGATGATGCATGTTACAATGTACACCACACAAGTATTCTGTGAAACCCTCGGTTTGAGCAAGGCCCACTTACCCCACCCCAGTTTCTGTGTCGGATCTGCCTTTTGCCGCAAACCCAAATCGACGATTCAAAAAGCTGCCAATGGATGATGGAAACGAGAGCACGGTCAGAGAATCCCGCCTAGTAATTTAGTGTTGATTCAAAGGATCAACGGCACCAACAAAAACTTACACCAAATCGGCAATGCAAAAAATAGAGAAATTCATAATTTGTGATTTTGGAGAAGTCGGAAGCAAGTAATGGCTATAAGGGACTGGATAGGAACATACCTGGGGTCACCCTTGGCATGCGTTGAACGCAGGAATCAGCTCCAAAATTAAAGAACGTCAACCATAGCAAATGAAAACTCTTCGGCATTGTGAAGAGCAAACGGATGCTTACCTCCTGTGCTTACCAACGCTGCCATAGACCTAAATACAATCACCGCATCATCAAAACTTCATCACCACAATTCCAGCACAAGGGGGAAAAAAAAACTGCAAATCTGCTAAACCGCCAAACAATCCAAAAATCGCAAAATCTGCTAAACCGGCAAACAATCCATCCCCTTCAATTTATACTAGGCAAACGAAGATATGAGAGCCTTCTAGAATGTTGTAGATGGAGCTAGAAGGAAAGCGTTCCGGCAGTGCGACGTCCCAAGAACCTTCTGGAAGCATGACCACACGAGCAAAATCCCTGGCCGCACGATCTGCCACGTGGACGGCCAGATTCGCCCCAACTATGTCACATCAAAACCATGATCTCCCATCGCATCTCGGCCGTCCATCATGCACACGTGGCGGATCGGACGACCGAGATCTAAAATTCTATAGGCCATTAGGGTAGGCAAATGTAAATATATATATAGTGATAGTGATATTCAGACATCTGGTATAAAACTACAATAAGGAATTGGGTCATAACATCAAAGAATTAGAAAGGCATACTTTTCTCTAGCTTCTCCACTTCAAAGGCCACGTTCTCCTTCTCCCCCACTATTCTTCAAGATGCTCACTTTTTTTTTTTTTGAAGAACTTATATCAATGTATTAAAAGAATGAAAAAAGTACAAGAAGAGTGAGGAGCAAGAGAA
>JAANSK020254864.1:0-12879 GCA_011763485.2 Isoetes engelmannii
ACCTTTTTGCATCCGTGTGACGACCATCTTTTGTACATACGAGTATAATGCTCGTATAGTATGAATATCCGTATGGTGATCACATGTGGGACTTTCTCGGTTTGTGTTCAATCTCAAATGGGGCAAACTCCTACAGATCTAACAAGCAATATGGCCCATGGTGTTGTTTTGTTGATGAGATAGAGCAAGGCTTGATGATCAACAAAGAACTTGACTGTGCTTCCCAAAAGATAATGATGAAACTTCTTGACAGAGAGAATAAGCCCAAGGGCTTTACGTTCCGTGGCAGAATAGTTGCATTCTGAAGGATCGAGCTTGCGACTGGCAAATCTTACTGGTTTATTCAGCTTAACATAGAATGGTTGAGCTAGAACATCATCTATGGCAAAACCCAAAACATCAACCTGGACATAAAAAGGCTTTGACCAAGGACGGGGTCCTGAGTGACCAATTTCTTTAGTTGTGTGAAGGCCTGATCAGCATCAGGAGACCACTTCCAAGATTGTTCATCACTTGTCAGTTTGTGTAAAGGAGCCGCTGGTATGAAAGTGGAATAGTAATTGATTTTGCCTATGAAGCTCCGGGTCTCCTTCATATTTCTAGGTGCGGAGGCCTGCATAATGCAACTGATTTTTAGGGTCTGTGGAGATACTAGTCTGACTGCACATATCTAAGCAACGCCCCAGAGGTGACACAGAAGGAACATTTTTTTAGATTGAGACTGATCTGTATCGGCGCAACGTCGAAAGATCTATGCCAATTCGGAGAAATGCATACCCATGCTATTGTAGGCAGAGAAGCCATCCTGGATTACTTGCAAAAAAGGGTTCATAGACATAAAGTCACGGAAGACCCGTAATATTATGCGTCGGAACGTGCTGGGGGAGTTCGATAGGCCAAAAGAAACCACTTTGTAGGCATAGGTCCCCCATGGCTTAGTGAAAGTTGTCTTCAGCTGATCCTTTGGACGTATGAAAACCTGATCCAGAGAAACCGTCCATGAAAGAATACATCTCATGTCCCGCAACATCTTCGAGAACCTGATCCATGAAGGGTAAAGGAAAATGATCCCTCTCCATGGCGGCATTTAATTTTCGGTAATCTACACAAACACGAACCTTCCCATTCTTCTTGAGAACAACCACTATTGAACTAACCCACCCAGAATGTTTCACCTCATAGATCAGCCCCGCCGTGAGTAACTTCTTTATTTCTGCTTCGACCCGATCTCGAAAATTGAGATTGAGTCGGTACTGTCGGTGATACAAGGGGGTGGTTTCAGGTCGGGTGGCCATTGAGAGTTGTCCCATCGCAGGATCAATGCCCCGAAGGTTGGCATAGTTCCATGCGAAGATATGTCGATATTTCATCAACAATTTGATAACATCAGCATAAAAATCAGATGGAAGAGCTGCAGCAATGCGGACAGGTTGTTCAAATCCCAGATCCACAACTTCAACAGATGGTGTGTCAATGTAAGGCAGAAGGGTAGATTCCACCAGAGTGTGAGCGGGCGGAAAGAAAATTTTTGGAGGATCAGAAGAGCTGGTGGTGAAAAAAAAGGGTGTGACGTTCCAGAATAATATATGGTATAAATACATATCTTATACTGGCCACGTCAATAGTATATGTCATACGTACGACATGTATTCGGTAGTCGGTATAGGATAATCCATGGGGTGATGCACCCCTAGACCCAAATATATTGCACATGTTGCAACATGTCAATATATTATGCTAACTGCCACATGGCATAATCCTATGGTCTGACCCATTACCATCAAACCCTAGGTCAGTGTGCCCTAAAAGGGACCTTCTCTATAAAAGGGGGAAAACCCTAAGAACGCCTCCCTTTTCGGATTCGGGCCAGCAGGCAGCAGTCGTTCTTCAACCCGAGGAGCATCCCTGCTGCCCCATTCTTGGAAAACTCGTCGGTCACAGTCTCGACCCATTCTTGAGCAGATATGGAGGCCTTTAGAGGAGCAATGCCTGCCAGCCAGAGTTCTGCTAGGTGTTTCTTGCCCCATTCTTGCTGCTGAGCTCAGCCATTGGCCATTCTTGTCCCCATTCCGACCCATAGGTCCAAGAACAGACCAATGAAGCTAACCTTGTTTGTTAAATAGATTTATATTCTGTTATATTGTTCTGTTTATATGATGATGATTATTGGATGGTTGATTTGCACTCTTGTGTATTGGGAAGGGGGTAGAGACCGAACCTTGTATTAATATGATCCTAGTTGTAGGCCTAATTAGTTCCCAACTAATTGCGGCCTGTGCATAAGAGCCCGCCTACGCTGTGGGTGGAAGGGCCAGACCGACTCATAAGGAGGATCTTATCCTATAGCGGTTGATCCCTCTGGTGTGTAAGGCCTATCGGGGAACATTGTGAGCTAGGCCTAATACCAGTATGCACTGCGTCTGGCTCTTGGTATGGGCTTGACACCTCTTGGGAAGCGCGGCCTCCTTTAATAGGGTTCAAGTCGTATACGGGCAGTGGTAGCCCTCTAGCTCGCCTTCTATGGGCATGGATTCTTTGATAGGGAGAAACCCCTTACCTTCCTCATCAGGACTGGGGAGATGCAACCCAACAGTAGCCCCTTTGGCTATGCACCAGGCAGGCTATAGTCAGGTCCCAAGACTTATCAGCCTATCTGCAAAGTATGCACAGGAGGGGCGGATGGGGTCAACTACCCAACAGCCATGTTCTATTGCCAGCCAAATCCATTGCTATGAATTCTGTCTGCAATGAACTCTGAAGACCCAAGCCGTCAGTCATACCTTGGAGTCTGAGCCTTGGGAAGGATTTCCCTTGATGCTGTGTTGTTGTGTTGTTTAGAGGTGATATGGTGATGTCCACCCTTCGAGGTGGTATTGTATTTGTTATGTTTGATGTTTGTACTTATGTTTATGCTTCCGCACTGATAGGTGAATCTCAAGGGAGACAGGATCAATGACACGTCCAGTCCTCCCACGTGGACCCTTGTTCACCATCAAGAATCCCACGTCAGATGGACGACCTTTCATTGGTGTATGGCCGACGAGGGGGAAACTCCAGTTTCTTTACGGTGGGAGCATCGTACACTAGCTGGGGACGTCACAAAGGGAGTTGTGGAGGGTGGAAGTAATTTAGAAAAGGAAGAGGAGGAAAAAGGGATAGAGGGAAGTGGTAAGGCAGAAGGAAGTCAGGTGAAGAAAGAGTGGAGGCTGGTGGAGGGATGACAGTTGGTGTAGCTGTATCTTGTGGTACGATTTCAAAAAGATATGAATTGTGGACCAGTGGGTTGAACAAGGTTGTAAGAGCACTATCACTGTTTATAAATCATTGTTACCCCATAGATCTAGCATGGCTATTGAAGATGGTTGCGTATAACAAGAAGCAACCAAGGCGACATCAGTCTTAGAGTCACTGTCTGAAAAATGTCCTTCGTTGTGATCCACCAAAATAATTTCCCGTGTTGAGATCCAAAGTTGCTGTGAAGCGGTCATTTGAAATGACCAACTGATCCTGCCGCCAACTGTGTTGGCCCTGAGCTTGCCGTAAGAACGGGCGACCTACTAACATTCTATAGTCCAGGGGATCCTGCTCAGGTTGCAGAACCCCAAAATCCATGGTAAAAATGAGATCTCCAACATGAAGCTGCACATTTTTATCTATCCCTTGTGGGCTAGCTATGGCTCCATTGGCTAATTTAATGTCATAAGTGGGGGAATGCCGAAAATGAAATCCCAATTGTTGCTTCAATTTGTCAGTAATCAAATTTACAGCACTCCCACTGTCAATCTGCAGATGGGATATCTTATGCATCGATGGTGGGAGTGGTCCTGCTCACTACACCCACTACAACGATGGGCAAAGGACTGGAGGAGGGAAAGATAGGACAAAGAGAATGTAAAGTGGACAAGCTGATGGTAATATTGATCTTTTGAAAGGCTTCTTGAATATCCATGGGAAAATAGTTAGCTTGCAATTGTGGGATCTTTAGAAGTTGAAAAACAACAGGGAGACTGAGTTGAATCTTAGCACCCGTGAGTGCTTCTTGTACTTCCAAGGAGATTACAGGATTGATTGTCAGAGGAACTTCAGGAATGATTGGTAATGATGCGGAAAGGACCAAGCCAGTGAAATTCCAATTTACTCGGGTGGACCCGGTAGCGGGAATCGAAAAGGAGAACTGTGTCACTAATACAGAATAGTTTCTTGCAAAGTTTGTTGTCGTGCCATTTTTTTAAGCCGTTTGCCAGCTAGAACTCGTAAATAAGCATCTTTGCATACTTCATCGAGTTGTTGAAGATAGTAAACCCTTTCGGCTAGTGCCGCAGAAGGATTTCTAGTGGTAACTAGTTGAAATTGAAGCATGGGCAGTTAAAATTGGAACGGAAGAATGGCTTTCTGCCCGTATACTTTGGGGAAGTTCTAAACCAAGCTGTAGAAGACAACTCCTCCTTACTGGTAGACGGTAAGATCTTAAGTGTAGCATCAATTCGGACCTTGCCAAGCTCGAAACCTGGAAGAAACCCTCTGGAGGTAGCAGGCCTATCAGGTGAAGTTTTGCTCTCATATCTGTAGAGGGGCCGACATGATCGGAGATTTCTCTAAAGGTGGAAAATGTGGAGAAGAATCACCATCTTGTAGGGCCAAAGGATTAGCATGAATGGAGGGAAAACCCTGCTGAATACCACAGAGTCTGCATGAATCCACCAGTAGATGGAATTGATGGCGATGCCGTAGTTAACAAAAGAGGGCCAAACTGATGATCCCAAATTTGACTCCTCGTCTGATACAAAGCTGCATCAAACCCTGCGCTTTTGAGAAGAGCTCCACATGAGCTTTCCAATGAACTGGAGAACTCGAAAAACAGAGATCAGATGCAACCTGCGAAGGAATATCGATTTTTCAATATTTGAGCTTTAGGTCTTAATCAGCTAGGGGTTACATTCGCACCCGCGGTTCAGTTAAGTTAAATTATGGTTTTAACAAAATTTACATTCTACGCGCGCCTAGTTAAGTTAGCAAGTTATGAAATGTCACATCTTTTTTAAGCAAAAACACTAACTAAACTTGTCTTCGCACTTTGTTTAGTTAAGTTAGCAAGATTAACTAAAAGTTAATTAAGATAAAAAATAACACTAAAAATTAAAGTCACTTTAAGGCTAGTTTACTATGCTTGTGACCTTGGCTAACTTAACTAGACGTCTGTGCGAATATAATCTAGTTAGTTATTTTTAACCTAGATTCTTAACTAGACAAGTGCGAATAGGTTTCCCTTAAGTTAGCTTAACCAAATTTCTTAACTAACATTGGTGTGAATACAATCACCGAATTAAAGTTAACTTTATAAGTTATTAATACTGCAAGTGAGAAACCCTTAATACTACTTATAGTCATAATAGAATTGAATGGAATTGAATTAAGTTTATTGTCCACGGAGACCAAATGGACTATAGGACCCAAAAAAACAAAGAACAACGCCGGCCTATTACTGTGCAAGACTAATAGAGATTATAAGATAGATCCCTAATACTACTTAGTCATAATAGAATTGAATGAAAGTGAATTAAATTTATTGTGCACGCAGACCAAATTGACTATGGGACCCAAAAAACAAAGAACAACGCCGACCTATTACAGGATTAATAGAGATTATAAGATAGATCAAGGTCCAAGGTAAGCCATCACCGTGGACCTGGACCTAGACCTGGGCTGGATTAATAAAGATTATATACTCCAGGCCCAATTACCATGGACCTAGACCTGGGCAGGATTAACAAAGTTTATAAGACAGATCTGCAACCACTAAGCCATCACCATGGACCTAGACCTGGGCGCTCTTTGGGAATGGACATTGCCAACAATTAAATGCATGCAATAGGCATTTAATTGTTTCATTTTAAGTTTCAAAGGCAACCGTCGATGCAAGGAATATGCCACGGATTCCTCCATATCAACGGCCACTTGTTTTTCCAGTCAAAACTAAAAAACATCGTCCAATGGTGTCGATTGATAAGGAATTAAGGGAGGGAAAAACCAGAAAGCCAATGGTATGCTCTACATGAAAGCCAATGGCATGCGAAGAATGCTCTGTATCCTGTGCCAAGCATCGTTTGCAAGAAAAAGACTGCCTGGGACCAATCCGTCAGAGGAGCCAATCCGTCAATGGTGTTAATGAATCGAAAGAACCAGTGGTATGCATCTGAACTGAATGAATGCTGCGTATGCGTATCCTCTCTCTGCCAGGCATCGCTTGCTAGAGGAAGATTGCTCGGAGCCAATCCACAGCCACGGAGCCAAACACATCAGAGCAACGCTGCCAACTAACTCCGCCCAATCGCATAACCAGAAAAAGACCTCTGCTCACGAAACCGCAGCCAGATCGCTCTGCCGTGAGCCCAATCGCACCAGCCAAAGGAAATTCCTTGGCATATCAGGCGATTCCAGACGTCGCTGCACTGGCCACCCACATAGGAAGATCTGGAGGGAAAAAAGCTTGCAGGGAATAAACCCGCGCAAATTCATCCTGCTCTGAAACTAACAAAGACGCCGCTCAGCTCCCTCGCTAGAGATCCGGCAACGCGCAGGTGCGCTGGTCCGCGCTGGCCAATCCGTTCCCAGTCTTCACATGCTTTCCAATCACGAACCATCAAAAAGAAATAAAATTGCCCACACGTCCCCAACCAACAATAGCAAATTTTCCCTTAAGCCAATTAAGCTGCTCAAATCATGCTAAATATACCATTTCTTATACAATACTATACAAGAATCATAGTCCCAGCCTTACCCAGAATAAGGTTTCCAAATACAAAACGAATTGGGCACACTAAATCCAGCTAGCATCTACCATTCATTTAGCATTTTCCATCACATGCTCGAACCAAATGTATCATATCCATGGATTCACATTTTCCTGTTCGATTTCCATCTCATTCTACTCCAACTAGCAACTAGCATTTTCAATCACCTGTTCCAACCAAATGTTCTCTAGAGCCCCCTGGTTGCTTGTGATCAAGAGCCTTGAATAAAGATGCTCTTTATTGCTTTAATGCTATGATATCTCTAGCTAAATAATAAACAAATGGATCAGCTACAATATGTTCTCTTGTTTATGTATGTTGCTTGGAAGGGAGCAAAATATAAATTCATAGACTTGTTTGATTGTCACAAATTTGGCCAACGGCCTACCTACATTGCAGAACATCTGCGTGTGCAAGACGTTACCTGTTTCCTTGAATAGTTCCACATAATCCAGCGAAGGTGCAGAAAGTGGCACATGTCTAGACAGGTCAAAGGCAAACAGTTCGAGGTTATAGTATAGTAGATCATTTTTTCTTGAGCGGTGGTTCAAGTGATTGGGTGTTCTCAATCTCATGGTCCAATGTATTGTTAATAGATTTAATTTCATTTGCACAGCATAACTTGACACATAATTGAAATATTATTTGACTAAAAGAACCGTGAATACAAAAATTCGGCAGTGAATAAGGGGTGGACTCATTCCTCAAATCTAGCAAACGAGGGTGGAGTTCCAGGAGGAATACAAGCTATTCCCCTTTCACCAGCAAAGGAACATAAAGCTTCCGCATCTCGCAATGTTGAGTCCAGCTCAATATGGCCACTTAACTCATTAATGAATTTAAGTAAAGAATCGAACTCCATCTGTTCATCCATAATTTTACGTCGATGGCGCTTTAGCAATGCAACACATATGTACAAATGTAGATGTTCTGATAAATGCCTAGTCCATAAAACCTCCCACAGTCGCAATACATCACCATACTCAAATTCCCTGCAAAACAAATGTGTAAAATACAAAAGCATATGCAATGCTGCTGTAAGTAAACATTGTACCTTTTAAACTGTATCAAGACCCAACGGAAACAGAAGAAGTAATTGAGGCAGTCAACTTGCTTGAAGTACTCATGTAGAGGGGTATCCAAAAGCTGAACAAGCTGTATCATTTACACAAACAAAATCAATACAGAAAATCAAAGCATTGAAAAATAAAGAGCATCGGGTATTTCCTTTTGTGAAATCAAACCTTTGAAAGTGCCAAAAGTTGTGAATGCATTCCATTTTGATCTCGATGGAAATTTGGACCTAGTCGTTCCATTAAAGTTGCAAAACTCCAAAACGCCTCAGATTCATCTTGCATCACATACAATATAGGAGAGAGGAGGTCGCTCATTCCCTAGAAAGAGCAAAAATTAGTGGTTACCAAGTATATATGCTTAATAAAGTAAATATCAGTTACCTGGCAATAGCCCAAATCAAAGTTGTAAAATGAATACGTGATCAATATATCCCGCAAAATAGAAACATTTACATTATCCTCCCCAGCATAGAATGTTACAGTACGGTCTGTACGAACCTGTTACAAGGTTCATCAAAAATTTAAAGGGCAATCATGAAACAAAATCAGCAATAATGTTAAAGTGCACAAGTGGCATACAACGTCTTTTTCCACCCGACTTTTCCTCTCTCTGAATTTACTGAACCGCTTAGCTTGATCATTAGACACACTCTGGAAATTAGCAAGACATTAAAGAGTCACAATCCATGCTCGCGCTACAATCATAAATTCTACAACTAACCTGCCATTGCATTTTTAACACATCATAATCGTCTTTCCGTTTTGCCACAAGACTTGCACGTTCTGCGGCTGTGGAAGAAAAAGAGTAGTACTCCAGAAGGAACTTCCATACCTACGTTTGAATCAGAACAAAGATTTACTGAAGAATACTGACATGACCACTGCATGACATCCAAAAACATGAGAAAAATGATACAGACCTCACAACGTAGATTCTGTTCTATACCACCATAGAATATACGTCTCTTCAAAGCATTAGGGTCATTTATTCGGCCCTCATTATCCAGAAAGGTTGCCCACTGCCATTTCAGTCAAATAATATAAGCTTTGTAAGTAGATTAAAATCAATATCCTGCAAAAGACAATTCGTACCTCTTCATTTCCCAAGGGTGGAGGTCGTGCTCGCCCCCAAACCAATGATGGTGTATCATTCTGCAAATTTGTATCAAATTGTTGTAAAACCAGGGCCCAAATCTCAAGTTAATGTAATATTTGATGTTTTAGTGTGCCTTTTCCTAGCAAAGTAAAATGTCTTACTGGTGACATCAAGGAACTTTCTATCTCTCCAAAAGGTAAGGAGCTGGCATTTGAGGAAAGTACCTGTGCACCATCCACAAGCTCAAATGTGCCCACATTAGTGGATGCCTGCCCTTCAGAATTACTCTCAGCACCATCAAGGGGCTGCAATTTTTAAAGAATTGAACATTTAATAGCACAAACCATCCAGTTACAATTACTTGTAATCCACCCCATATACCATATATACAACCACAAACACAACATTAGTTCAAGTGATTAGCTAGGAAGATTGCTGCATGCTTTCCTGTCATATACTGGGTCCAGGAACCTAGTTTTTGAAGGTGGAATCATAACCCTCCAAGCAAAGGGCAACGAATGATGATGAATCAATTTATAAGGTGGCCTTCTTGGGGACAGAAGTTAAGAAATATGGCAAAAGTGTTGCAATTTCATTTTCCACATAGCTCTGTATTGAACACTTATTCGTCGAAGTTAATTCTGCATATAAATGTTGGCAAAGCTTGGCCCGAACCATGCAAAGCTCTGGAGCCTTAGCTAGCGCGGCAGGTTTCTCCTTTGTGATAGCTGATAGGTTATTATATCTTTTTAGTTGATTCAATATTCCTTCATAAGACATGTAAGAATAAAGAACTTACATCTGATATTTTGGGAGAGGACTGTGGCTGTGATTCTGACACAATATCCTCACTCGATTCAACCTGCTGGAAAGAGGAGAGACGTTCAAGTTCGCTATGATGTCTACGACCTTGTTCAGCACCTAAACTTTCCAAGCTACCAATGAGCTGAGCTGTGGTATCACGCGCAAATTTTGTAACCATAGAAAACTTCTCCAAAACTTGGATAGAAAACTCATGTGCAGCATCACGTGAATGATTCTGTCTATATATTTGGGAAGAATCCTCATAATTTTCATCCCGCCCATGGATTGGTAGTTCTTGAGAAGATGAATCCTTTTGTGGAGCCATTGTTACCTCTGTCAGATCTAATGATGTGAGACTTTTCTGTAAACAAGACATAACCACTTAATTATCACAACATCATCCTTTAATCAACTTCAAATTGGCACTTCATTATATTCATAACCACCTGAAGAGGATCTTGAATATCATTGACAAGATATACGTTGGCATCTTCAGAAGACCTGCATGCACCATAATAATTCATCAACTGAGATTTACAACATAACTCCTATCATCCTTTGAATAGAAAGCTAACAAAGAGATGACATGTTTGCAATTTCACCTTTCAAATGTATTAAAACCATCAACTGGATGTTGAAACACATCCTTGAGATCAGCAATTTTACCCTTCAAATGCATTGAAGAACTTGGCAAGCAAGACAGTGCAGAGTAATTACAGAAGCAAAGATTAAAAAAATATTACCTTACAAGGAGTGCATGCTCTTTTAAAGTTCCTAGAAATTCCCGGACCCCTCCAAAATGAAAGTAAAGAGGGGGGAAGGCAAGACCTGTTCATATACGTGAAATTGGTCAATTCCTAAACTCTGAACAATATCATACAGTTTAAACCAATCGCATTACCATTTGTTAAGACGATGATGATATACTGAAATCCAAACGGAGGAGTATGACGGCGAATCGACCTCATTTCAGTCAAAGAGACGGCCCGGATCGTGTATAAATTCCGGTCTGCAAGAAATACGAACTATTGAAATAGATCAAAAGACGGTTTACAAAATATTGAGCCATCGGACTTATAATGATCAATTATGCAGATGCGACAACTTGGCAAGATGCAAAGCGCAATTATGAACAGTATAGTTCCGTTGATAACCAGATCTAATAAGATATCAGGACTGGTAAGCTGGTCCATCACTCATTTTAGCATGGGACAAGTGTAGACCAATATTGCCAATGGACAAAAAACCTCATCAAGATTTTTGGGAAGAACTAAATCAGGCATATTACAAACAACCCAGTCCAAGAAATAGACGCTCCAAGTCAAGGAAAAGATTTCTTTGGTTTTATCACTAGAACGAGATGGGATAACGAAAAGACCTTCTGGCATAAGCCAAACTGCTTTGAAACATACTTGTTAATTATCTTCCATGATCATTGATTGGCTATTTATGGCTGGACAGGTGTCTCAACACAATTGAGTCTCAACACAATTGAGTATAGGCTAACCGATGCTGGCTTTTATAAACATTGCATCCTTACAAATCTAAAGATTCTCAACTAATAAGACATGCCAATAATAAATTTGGGACAGAAAGAAAAGAAAAGAAAGCGAAACCTTTTTCAGCCCTTTTTCCATTATTTGGTGTCATGGTAGATGCGGTTTCTTTAGCAGTACCACCTTCAACATACGGAATCCATGTCTGTAGAATCAAATTCAAAACTTCTTTTAGTGCATTCCCAGAAATACGAAGACTTCCCATTTTGTTTCCTCTATGGGTTATACTTACAGAATGGCAAAAGAGCCTTTCCCTAATTGGACAAAATGTTTATTACAACGCTTTTTACTATGATTATTGATCTTTTGATACTAGCCTCACCAGAAATAATGATGAGCTTTGCTTAATAAGGCGCAGCCGACCACTGATACGCTCATTTGCAAACTGTGTAGGATGCACTGATACATTTTCTTTTACATAAACAACTTCATAAGCCTCTGCTCCCTTTGAATCCTGTGACTTCCCAATATTTTTCCCAATAAAAGCATCCTGCAACATCTAAATGTAAGCACTTAGTCCAAAACTTGACATTCAGAACTTTACAAAATAATGAAAATCTAGCTCCCTCTTTATATACGCCAAAAAATTCTAATGGTTAATGGGCAAAAAGACGCCTATCAGGGAAGAATGATGCAATGGGGTAAAGGAATGGATAGAACAAGCGCAACCTTCAAAAAATCAACTTCACGGTCATTAGAAGTGTCCATACTTGCAATCAGTCCATTCACCTCAGGCTAAGTTTCTTCATTATTTCTTACAGATCCTCAATGCAACTTTCCAAACTTTCATCTTGATAATTTCATCCATTACCTTTGAGCCCCGTCTAGGAAAAGTGGTCCCTGTAGATGGTCCGGCGTCACTAGCTTGCCCATGCCCCAAAGCTGCAGTATCTTCTCCTGCTAGCCTCATTGTGCAAGTTTTACATAAAACATCCGCTGATCACTGCTGTTTCATGCTGAATAATTCATCCGTTCTCTGATAAACACTTCAGCAGTTTCTAGGCAAATTGATCGGATACTATGCAAACAATTCGGAAAAAATTTTACATATAGTGTAGCAAGAGCGAGGGGAGGAAAAGAAAACGACAAACCAGAATTTCCTTTTCTGGTTAAAAAGGACACGGCGGCGGTCCACACAACTGGCTTGAAAAAATAGTAATCAAATCGCTCCTTTTGCGTTTTTTGGGTTGCCCCATCGAACGCGGTTATGTTTAAACCACAAGGATATCCTTGGTATATCCGGGTTCGTTGCCATGTTATAGCCACGCCCAAAAACAAATTACACGGCGTTTTCGTGGACACAGCGCATTTTTTGTGTTTTAAGGCTGGCTGAAACATGCCCGTGTACGTTATTTACGTAATAGGGAACATCCCAACCGGAGATGTTTCGCCCCAAAAAGTTTGGCCGTGGCATGGTGAACTGGTGGTGCGGTGAACGGCGAAAAACCTGTGAAAATCGAACGGCTGGGATGTTCCCTTACGTAATACACTAAACCTTTAAATTACATGTATATTCTACTAAAATTATAAGGCAGAAAACTTCTCCCACCCTGAAG
>JAANSK020254875.1:0-12878 GCA_011763485.2 Isoetes engelmannii
CTGAACCGCATGAAGGAGGCCGCTAACCTGGCCCTCAAATATCTTAGCTGCAAGGGCATATGTTGAAGAATCTCCAACCGCGAAGACAATCTTCGTTGAGACTGAACAGGTCAATCCGACCACTCCTGTGCTGCTCCCAACGCCTTCCCTCTGTAAACACGGCTCTGTTATTCCTTGAGAACACCCAACACCTCCCTCTGTAAACACGGCTCTGTTACTTCCTGTTCTATTCACAGCTCCATAGCCATGGCGGAGAGGTTGGGTCCTGTCTGGGGCCAGAAATGGCAAGTTGGCTGAAGGAAAAGCATCGAAAGCAGGGCTACGACGGAGCAAGGGCATACAGAAGGGTAGAATCCACCATAGCCGAGGGGATTCACGGCTCCATAGCAAAACCTGGAAACAAAACCTGGAAAACAAAACCTGTGAAGATCAATGGCTTCAAACGTCGATTTCCTGCTGCAAAAACATACATCAAAGGTTGCAACAGGCATCCAGCATCAGGCATCAGGCATCCGCCTCCAGCATCAAGCATCAAGCATCCGGCAAGATGAAGAACGACCCCTCTGTTCCGCCATAGCTCACAAAACTGGGAAAAAAATGGAATCGTACGCCATTATTGAGAATTTTTGAAAAACGGTGATTCTGTCCCACGGGATATTTTGGGAGGTGATTCCTTCCGGAAGTATTCGTCCGTGGTGATTCCGTCGGAAGGGATCTCAGTGTGAAAACGGGGCTGTGAAATGGATCCCGTTCACAAGGGCTTGGTGATTCCGTGGGATGGATTAACCGCAAAGAAATCACTGAAACTAGGGTAAGTATATCTTCACCCTTCAAAGACAAACGTCCATTAAAAATATTGCATTCAATGCGTGCGGGCAACTGGATGCCGCAGGCGGAACGCAGGGGGAAAGGGAACGCCGCATGCGGTGGGACATGCGGCATTCCAAAACACTGTTCCAAACCCCTCACAAATTAATAAAGAAGATTTAGACCCCTAGGTTTCTAGTCCCATAGTACAGTACATGCTTGATGTATTTTGATTTTATTCTTGAATATATAGACACTTGTCCTTCAAAACAAAAAAAAAATTGAAGTCTTCTTTTCAGCTTTTCATGCACTGAAACCTAGCTTTGTAAAGAAAGTGAAGGACAGGGAGACCTATTGCTGTGTTTATCACATGAGGTTAGATTATGTAAGATAGGCAATTAACAAGATGAGGTTGGATACAAAGCTTCATAAAATAGAATGTAATTGTAGATGTGCTGCATGTGGTCCTTGCCCTAATTGTGAAGCCAAATTGATAGCATACAAGTCATCAAGTGACATGTGGAGGTCTATGAATCCCTTGAAACACTAAGTCTTATACAAATAGTGTCTCGCCCAAAAGTTAAAGACGGGGGACAAGAGAACAACAAAATTTGGTCTATCTTGTCTAAACCTCTAAGCTAAAAGCCTATGGTATATATAGTACAGTGGCCTTAGGCCCATAATGGCAAAAATGCCCTCTGATAGAAACATCGCCATCCATTACCATTTACTTTTGAGATGAGAAAGTTTTCCAAAGTTCAAAACTTACGAGATCAAGGTAACATGATCTAGCTTGGGATTCTTCCTTGTGAAAATAAGCATTATGACTGTATCTCATTTTCCATCCATTAAAGCACCTGACTCGTTTGATATCAAAGCTAAGTTAAACTTTAATCTCAAAGCATGCCAAAACTTTTAGGAGATTGCCTTTTCCTTTGATGAATATTCAAAGTCAATAAAGTTGTGTTGAACAAATCCATCTTCACAATAGATTGCATTGATTTCACTCTTATAAGAGTCTCGTTTTTACAGGAGTGAAATCACCAGTCGGCCACATTTTTTCTATTGCCTTTTCAAGCACAAGGGATTTGACCCTAATCGCTTCTTCTAGAAAATCCTCTAGCTGGATCCCCTAAAACTCTGCCCATCGAGCTAGCTGCTTATACCATTCATCATGTTTTTTATTCTGTCAACCTAACCGAAAAACTCGGAAACTACATATAAAAATACACAATGCATACGCCAGGATCTGGCAAGAATTTTATATATAAGGGAAGCAAGGACACATAACATGCGCCTAGAAGGCTCAAGACTGGCGTTGAACCAGAATAGTTCGCCAAGAATGAGGCTTCGCTATATGTACCCGCACCAGTGGTCAAGATCACGCCACCCCAATGGCCGAGATGGCACCAGGTTCATCCATGCATGCGTCCGTGTGACGACCATATTGGATAATACTCGTATGGTCGTCACATCATCCCCCTCCTACGACGGCTTCGAGTGGGTGGAACAGGAGTCGAAGTACTGAGACTGAGCTTGTCTGGGTAACGCATGTGGAACTCGGCAGTTTTATCTGGAGCATTAGATACATTTTCTGCATGTTCCCAGGTTCTATCGCTCTCCCCAATCAATCAAATAATAGGGATGCCGCCGCAAGAACTTGGAGTCCAGGATTTTACTAACCTCAAACTCCTCATGATCATCTATCTAGGCAGGTGGTGGAGGTTGGGGTATGCGGCCTGGAAATTGATTTGTCGTGTAAGGTTCCAATAAGGAGACATGGAACACCGGGTGGAGCCGAACTGAAGGCGAAAGCTCCAACCAGAAGGCAACAGTTCCTACTTGTTCAATGATTTAAGCGTTGATAATCCAACTTATCACAAGAGCACGTTGTAGGCAGGTCGCGGCGTAGAAGCCAAACAAGATCCCTAACTGCAAAATGTGGAGCGTCTTGGCAATGCTGATCTGCATGATGGCGATATCGCTCTTGGGCCTGAAGGAGGTGCCCCGGAAATTCGTCCTGGAGCTGACGGAGCTTCTCAAGCCGGTCTTCGGAACTGGGGTTAACCGAGTTAGACCTTGGGGCAATGAAAGATCAGCGAGGATGGGTACCGGAATTCACGAAAAATGGTGTCTGGCCCGTAGAAGCATGGACTAAATTATTGTAAGCAAATTCGGCCAAGGGAAGCCAATAGATCCAGTCATCCTGCTGATAACTGATGAAGCACCACAAATATTGCTCAAGGGTTTGATTGGTGCGCTCCACTTGCCCATTAGTCTCAGGGTGGTGCCCCAAAGAGAGAGAGCATTCCACGCGCAAGAGCTGTAGGAGCCGTTTTCAGAAATCGACAACAAATTGGGGGCGGCGATTACTGATAATGGTATCCGGTAAGCCATGGAGCCAAACAACGTCTCGAAGCAAAAGGTCAGTTGTGCCTTCACTTGTGATAGAGGTGCTGCATGGTATGAACTGCACCGACTTGGAGAACCGGTCAACAACCACAAGGATAGTGTCATGCCCCTGGGAAAATGGGAGCCCGAGGATGAAATCCACTGAGGTTATCTTCCACGGGAGGCTAAAGCAGACCATGTGGAAGGTGCTTGGGAGTCTTTGCACGGCAACAAGTGTCACGGGAGTGCACAAAAGTCTCGACTGTGCGTCGGAGACCTGACCACCAATAATCCCGGGCAATGAGTTCCAAAGTCTTGGCAACTCCAAAATGGCCGGAAAGAGGAGAATCATGACAAGACTGCAGAACCTGAAATCGGGGGGCACCATCAGGAACATACAGGAGTCCGTCACGGAAAACAAGCCCATCGCGAACCTCAAACTGATCATAATCTGACCGTGACTGCTCAAGAGGATCGCGACTGCGATCCTGAGAGGCAGAGCCAAGGTGTGAGAATACATCTTGAGCCAGTGGGTCGGAGGAAAGAGCTGCCCGAACTTCCTGCAGCAAGGCGGTATCATGGGGTCTCTCAAACAATGTGACAGCCATCAATTGGAAACAAGGGGGGCTTCACATAGTGTAATCCTTACAAAGCAGGTGAGTGACCCAAAAGGGTATTTTTGAGGTCCAAACTTACATATACTCTTACAGATTAGGTTTTTTTAGGTAATTCTGGGGCAATATGTAGCTGAAATGGGGGTTTTTGGTAAAAATTTGGTAGATTTCTAAGGCATATACAGGGGGGTTTTGGGGGACCCCTTGCATGCATATGACGTACCCCCTATATGATAGGGGCCCCCCCCCCCCCCCCCCGGATTGGAAATGATTCGGCCCTAGAATAACCTGTGACTGTAGATCAAAAATAGGGTCCCCCGGCTTGAGCTCAAGGCAAGAACGCCGAGACAAGGCATCTGGTTTCCCTTGGAGAGGTCCTGGACGATACTTGATCACGAAGTCTATGCATGGCAACACTTGCGTGTGCCAACGTGCCTGATGATGGTTGAGTACTCGGGCATGGTGAGGGGATCCTTCCAAGGATCCCCTCCATTCTTCAAAGCAATCAACTATTGCCATCAACTCCTTGTCATAAATGGGGTAATTGATCTCAGCAGCTTGAAACTTCCGTAAATGATAGGCAATGGGATGTAACTCATGGTCATCCCCCTCCTGTGACAGAATACCCCCAAGAGAAAAAATAGAGGCATCTGTTTCCACAACATACGGGCTTGAAGGGTCTGCATGGGAAAGGACTGGTGCCGAAGTAAAGGCATGCTTCCGGTGACAAATGTCATTTCTGCTTCCACACTCCATTCAAAAGGCACATTCTTGGATGTGAGACATGTCAAAGGGAGGACGAACTCAGAATAATCCCTGGCGAAGCAGCGATAGAAGTTGGCAAAGCCCAGGAAGCACTGGACGTCTTTAACTGAGGAGGATGTTTTCCAGTCAAGTACTGTGCTGACCTTTTCTAGATTCATAGAGACACCGTGAGGAGTGATACAGTAGCCAAGAAAATCGACATGGTCTTGCTTGAACTGACATTTCTCCAACTTGGCATACAGCCCATGTGCACGCAACTTCTGAAGAACCTTCCGGACATGTTCTTCATGTTCGTCCAGAGTCTCAAATAGATCAGAATATCATCCAGATAGATGATAACAAAGAGGCCCAAGAACTCTTGAAAAACATCTTTTTCCATGTGTTGGAAAACCGCTGGAGCATTGGTAAGGCCGAAAGGCATGACGGTGTACTCGAAGTGACCATACCGAGTCCGGAAAGCTGTCTTCCATTCATCACCTTCTCTGATCCGAATAAGGTTATAGGCCCCGCGAAGATCAATCTTGGTGAAGTATCGTGCACCTTGCAGCCGCTCAAGCAATTCCGGGATCAAAGGCAAAGGATACCGGTTGCAAACAGTGATTTTGTTGAGCCCGCGGTAATCCACAACCAGCCGCAAGGAACCATCCTTCTTCGAAACAAAGAAGATGGGAGCGCCTGCGGACGACTGAGAATGCCGGATGAAACTTGTTGCAAGATTTTTCTCAATATAGGTCTGTAAGGTGTTGGCGACAAACCATAGATAGGACCATATGGCGGAGTCGTCCCTGGTTGGAGATCAATAGGGCAGTCATAGGGACGATGCTTCCGAAGCTTGCTGGCTTTGATCTTGTCGAAGACATCAGCAAAATCCTTATACTTATTGGGAAGTACTGGAGCAGATGTTGCCGGAGCCGAGCTGGTTGAGGGATGAACTTGAACTGCAAACACTATATTGGGATCTTGTCTTCTAGACTGGATAAACTTCTGCATCGAGATCGTCGAGATATGGAGCCGAGGGCGTGAAGAAGACTTGGGGGGATCGCCACTGCGATCCTGGTGATTTGGAACCGATGGGGAAGCAGATTCGGGAACAGGAGCAGGAACATGAGCAGGAACAGAGTCATGACTTGAGGCCGGAACTAAAACAAAAATCGGAACAGGATTACGAGTAAATGCAGGAGCAGGAACAGGAACACAAGCATGAGAAGGAACCAGAATAGGTACGGGAACTGGGACATGACACAAAGCAAAAGCAGGAGTTGGGTTGTGAGCAAAAACAAGGTCAGGAGCCCATGAGACTTTATGGGGTAGAGATGTCGAAGCAAAGGCAGGAACCGCAGAAGAATCAAAACTGGAGCAAGAGCTAATGAAACGAAATGATCTGGAGTGCCAGTCAATCTGTGGATTGTGGAGCCCGAGCCAAGGGAGACCCAAAACTACGGGCACATGCGGGCTAGCAATGAGATGAGATTGAAGGAGATGCTACAAGATGCTTCGTCGAACAGAAGTCGAACAGGTGCAGTACATTCTGTGACTGCGCCTGAGGAGATCTCACGTCCATCAATCACACCAACAGCACTGGGATGCTCAACCCTGCTTCTAGGAATGGTGTGCTTAGAAGCAAATGCATTGTCCATAAAGCAAGCATTCGCACCACTATCTAGATGCGCCGATGCTTCCAGTTTTCTGGCCTCTGACTCCAACACTACCGGAATGGAAAACTCTTTAGTAACCTTATCTGACGGAGTAAATCCCTCACTGCATCTCGGTGAAGCCTGAGGAATGGCGATAAGCCGACCCCTAAAATTTCAGACTGATTTGGGCGCTTGACTGGACACCGACGAACCATATGACCAGCCCCACCACAATAGAGACATAGGTTGGCCTCCCTTCTACGCTGCTTCTCGGTTGCCGACAGGGGCCCTCGGACCACTAATCAATCTGCATATGCATTGGGCCTTCTGACCTGGGCGGTGGTGCAGAAACTGCCATGACAACTGGGGTTTGTGGAACTGAGGAAATAGGCTGATTCCGCTTTTCTTGCCTAGGCTCGAAAAGGCGGTTATCACAATGAACCACAAACTTGATAGCTTCCCCTAAGTTCTATGGATCCTCTATGATTAACAACATATCTTTGACATCCTCATGCAAACCCCTTCGAAAACAGTCTCGGAGGGCAACATCGTCCCAAGCAGTGTCAATTGCAATATGGCGGAACTCAGATGCGTAGACTGAGGCTGGGCGTGAATCTTGCCTGAGGTTGCTGAGCTTGGTAACTGCAGTCCGTTGCCGATTTGTATCCCCAAAACATGCCTCGAGCTCAGCTGTGAAGGCAGCAAAATCTTGCAACTCCGAAGCTTGCTTCTCCAACAAAGGAGCAAACCAACTGAGAGTCGGCCCTATGAGAAGAGACCCAACTAACCCTACTTGCTCCTGGCCTGTTGGGTACCTGTGGGAATGAAGCTGAATTACGAGCCGGATCTGGTTCAAAAACCCACGAAGCTTGGACCGAGTGCCATCAAACTTTTCTGGCAAACTGTTTTTAGGCTCTAAGCCCCGAGCTAGAGGCTGCCTCATTGGAAGCTATTCGCTCCCTGAGATCCTGGTTATCTTGCTATAAATGCTGGCATATCTGAGCAAGCTGCTGCAATTGTTGTGCATAGGGTGAAACTTCCCGCATAAGGACTAACAATGCCAAGTACGAACTAGGAATAGCTCAGAAGGATCGTCTTGGCGATCTGGACAAGCAGGGCAGAGCAATATATTTTTTTTCCACAAAAAACTGCTAAATAGGATCTCGACCGCGATCCTACGGAGCAAGCAACTAAAAAACTCTTTCACCCAAACAGGCCTAGCATGATGGCCATCACGATTTGAGGAGCAAAACAATACAAAAGAGAGCACCTACTTGGTAAGAGCAGACGCAACTGCGATCTTCCAAGACTGTCCGAGCAGGCAAGCTTCGGGCAGGCGCAGGCGCAATCTTCGCAAGCTGACCCACTGATGAGCTTCAAGCAGACCATAATCGGTAATGGATTCCGGTTCAAACTGTCATGAACCTAACTGAAAAACTAAAAAACTATGTATAAAGATACACAATGCATACGCCAAGATCTGACAAGAATTTTATATATAAGGGAAGCAAGAATACAATGGCCCGAAGGCGATCAAGAATACAGAACATGCGCCTCGAAGGCTCAAGACTGACGTTGAACTGGAACAGTTCTCCAAGAATGAGGCTCTGCAATATATACCCATACCAGCGGTCAAGATCATCCGCTATATATAACCCCACCAGCGGTCAAGATCACGCCACCCCAATGGCCGAGATGGCGTCAGGTGTCATCCATGAATGGTGTCCTTGTGATGACCATATTGGATAATACTCGTATAGTCGTCACATATCGCAAGATTCTAGAGCATGTCCTTGTAGGCGTTGTATATCCATCTTTTGAATTCTCAAAAGATACAGGAAGGTCTGAAGCCTCTACCTCTAATGGATAAATATCAACCCCAGCTAGTAACATTTTATACAGAGTATGTGGTTTAGCCCTCAATTGTTCAAGCAAAAAATCATTTTATTTCACGCCACTTCGATCTAGATAAACTAGGTGCCCAAGCTGCACTTCGATCTAGATAAACTAGATGCCAAGCTGAATATGTTTGGTTCTCGACTCCAATTGCATTGGTTTATCTTGCAAGAATGAGATAGAACATGACATCAAAATTTCTTTGCAAATATGGTTATATTCAATTCTTAACAAGTTATTTCCATGTCTAGGCATTTGGTCTAATGGTAACATGCTAGTCTTAGAACAAAATACATCTCGAGTTTGAGAACTTCTAGAGTCGCATTTATTGTAAGGTGGTTGGGGTAGGACCCAACAAACCAATGTTGATGTGGTATATGCGTCATTACATATTGCCAATGTGGCATGCCATAAAAAAAGGATTCTTTTTTAACAAGTTGACGTTGTGTAATGGTTCGATAATCGCAAGTTATAAAGCACCCCTTTACATACGACTTGGGTGGTGCCAATTGATGGCATGATAGAGTATTATCTGAGGTCAAAATTGCCCACTAAGTCCTATTTTAACAAATAATCTAATCATTAGTAATCTTACACCAAAGCTCTCACATATACACACACCCTGTACAGACTCGAGGATGGCTCATTTAGGCACATGCTCCTACCTACGAGCGACGGTGTCGGGCATACGTTTGCGAGTATTGCAACAAATAAAGAAGGAAAACTAACTGTTATGGTAAGAATATTGGTAGTTAGATCGAAGTATGATAACCAACTTTTGGAAATATTAGGGTTGTGTTGTATTATAGCATATTACTCCATCCACTCCAACTACATCACCCACAGATGTAGACAGGATGCATGATAGGAGCTCCAATATCCCAAGCCATTGAAGAGCAAATTTAGGAAACACTCTCCGATAAGGAGAACATGCGAGCGGATCACCGATGATAATGCCTATGATGGAGGATATGACATTATTTTAATGTCAGATACTATTTAAGCTTCATCTTCACTGCCCAAATTATACTCCTTGGCTCAAAAGGTAAAGCATATATTTGTTCTTAATGGTTGGTATAAACTTATGTGGATCTTTGATACATCACGCAGTGTCTACGAACATTTTATGGTGTTATGTATGTTGCTGGCAAGAACGCAAAAACTGTTACCTTATCTTATCTTATCTTATCTTATCTTATCTTATCTTATCTTATCTTATCTTATCTTATCTTATCTTATCTTATCTTATTACTTGGGAAATGGAGGAGGTATTTGTCAATTTCAGCACATGATAGAGGATGGTGGTGAGATATGTGAAATGATAATTTCATTGTGCTTACCTTTTACAATATTTTTTCACTTTTTATGTACTGGATGTAGATATTTTTGGTGCCCGCCTCGTTGCAGCATTTGGAGATTGTCAATCAAATATAAGGGAAGTATGGAAGCTCTTCTTTCAGTGACTACAGATGCATTATTTCTCCCTACATATCACATCTTTCAATGAGAGCAGAAGTTAATGGGACTTGTTAACTCTGGTGGTGTTTAGATACTTGATATATCAACCTTTGCATATTCTAGTAGTTTCTTCTTTGATCGACTGGTCAATTTTTTTGTATCGATTATAAATGGCAGAACGGAGAATGTTATCATCATTGAGACAAGCATAAAAGGATTGCAATGACAGAATGAAATGAAAAGATATGTTTGAAAGTTGTGATTGATACTAATATAAGTACTTTTCATTGTGCCAGATTTATCATCCGTACACACTTATCCTTTCTGAGTAAAATTTGATATGCATTTATACTTTAGAGCAACAAGCTGACAAACTTTTTATAATGCTCTTGAGTGGGGCAGAGTGATATTTTGGGTGGGAACGATGAACTAGGAGGCCTTCAGACACACTGTGCTTTCCTCGAAATGCATGGTTTGATGATCAATGCAAAGAGGTAGTCGACCCGGCCCTTCGTGTGCAAGCTATCAAACAATAAGGGTTTTGGGTTTTCCTTGGGGGTAGGGGGACACTATACATAGTGGAATTTCAGCATGACATGTTATTCCTTCTTGAGCATTATTCCAAGACATTTTGATGGCGAGTGTTACTTAAACCCATGCAGCCTCCTGGCAACATCTCTTTAGAGCAATGGTTGCAACAATTGATTCACCTTTATGATCCTCACATGATCCCAAGTACCATGCCAACACAAATAGGTTCCACATTGACTATCATCCAGCAGAATGATGCTCAGGGCTTGCAACGAGTTGCCAATGGCAAATCACAAGACGAGAGTTCTCGTGAAGTTCCGGGATGCAATCTTGATACAGAGCCCAAAACTCATAGGCACCCCCATTTACATCAGTCGGGATATCACCCCCATACAGCAGGAGCTCCGTCGCCGAGAACTACATCGCATCCGCGATACCGGGCACAGAAGGGAAGCGGCAGGGACACCAGTACCTGCAAACACCACTGCGGCACATGACGCGCCCATGGCTCAGGCAGCACAAGCCATTCCAACCACTTCAGCTGCCTCCCAACAAACTCCCGGGACGACAAAATAGGGATTGTGCCTCAAGATGGTGTCTTGGAACTGCCGGTGGCTTCCCTTGGCAGAAAGTCGACAGCTTGAACTCTTTACTCAGGATATGGACATCATCTTCCTGATGGAGACATGGGAGCATGCTGGTCATAGACTGCCGACCCTGCTAGGATATATATCTATCTCTGTCTTCAAAGAGTGTACAGGGAAGTGGGGACATGGCAGCATTGCATGCTACTACCGTTGGCACGGTCCATTTCCCTGTGCAGCACAGACTGGCAAATCCGATACCTGTGGGTGCGTATACAACCTTGTGATGACTCCCCTCTCTTTGTGGTGGCCTGCTATTTCCCACATACCGAGAGTAACTTCTATGCTACTCATCAGAATGTAGATAGGAGGGAGTCGTATGTCGATCTATACGATGATATACAACAGTATCAGCGGCTGGGGAAGGTCATGCTGGTTGGAGACTTTAATGCTTGCACAAAGACGGAGCAGGCGACAAGGTTTGACCCGCTTGTCGAAGATGCATTGTAGCTAAACCCGGCAAAAGGCATACTTTCCCAGTGTGTCGGAGTACGCGCATGTCACGCAGTATGGAAGGCAGCTGCTCTTGCTCTACAGCATGTGACCTGCTAATCTGCAATGGGCTAGTGCAGTGGCCAACCTCCGGCCGATATACTTGCCAGCAGGAGAACCAGGGGGGTGGTCACAATGTGGTCGACTATGTACTCATGGAAGAGCGGTACTTACACCTCCTCGCACAGCTCGACGTCGATACATCATCCAGAGATGAGGAAGTAGACTCCGACCACCAGCCCGTTCTCCTCAGCGTGACTTTGCAGGTAGCCCACGCGACCATGCGCTTGACGCCCCGGATACTCCAATTGCGATTGGATTATGACTGAGCAGAAATTTACGCTTGATCGGTCGAGCAGGGCCTGACGGAGATACTGCAGCTTCCTACATTACAGCCAATGTTGTGGAGAGCACCAAGAGGGTCTTGAGGGTTGGATTGGAAGACTAAAAAGGTGTAAGTGAGGCACCAATGCAACAAAGAATGTGCAAGAGGCCTACTAGCTCTTTGTTGCATTGGTGCCTGACTTACACCTTTTTTTTCTTCCAATCCAACCCTTAAGACCCTCTTGGTGCTCTCCACAACATTTTTTTATTTTGGGTTGAAAGATTAATATGTATTGAAGCACTTCCTACTATGTCAAACTTGTGCAAAGAAGACTTAGTTGATGGGCCAGATCTCTTGGTGCTCCACAATACTGAGATACAAGAACAATAAGAACATGTGTAATAACAATGTGGATACATGTTGGGGGTGAGGGGCTTTACCTTCTCTACATTTTTAGGCTGCACATTCTTGACCTAAAGAAATATAAATTTTCCTAATACTAGCTAAAAAAAAGGCCTGGCTTTCACAAACGGCCCCAGGCCTATTTTTTTTTTTTTGTTGAAATATTAACTTCCATTGAAATGAAAAAAAAAAGGTACATCAAGTGGCTACGTCGTTTACAAGAGAGAAACACATAAATAATGTAATAATAATAATGTATTGATCAAGCCATTTAGGCCTCTAGGCCTCTATGGCAAAAAGATACAGAATTTACTTTAGATAATATGATTGATCCTTCAAAAAAAAAAAAAAAAAAAGAAAAAAAAAAGACGCTCATTTAGAGCACATTCTAGCTCAAATTCTTTCATTTTCAATTCAAATAAATTATACATCATCTGCTCGCATAACACGAAATTGTTCCATGTCAGCAGCGACATCGCACCCCGCGTGAGTTCCAGCGCGACAAGTCAGGATAAGTAGACATACGACATACAGATTAATTTACTATAATTTAATACATACAAATTTGACGCGCTGGGCGCGATTCATACGAAATAACACAATATTAACCTCAGTAATATTGAAAATCAACTACGAAGTACAGAATACGAAGTAATACCCTAAATAATACTTAATAAACCCTAAACTAAACCCCAAATCCTTCCTCAATTCTAAACCCGCCGTCCTTCTCGCGCATGCCTTCTCGCATTTCTTCATTCCAAATGGTATCCTCTACTGGAGTTCCCTTTTCCAAATGGACGCCTCCAGTAGTCCAATCACATCTCAATAGGCATCGGGAAAATCACCTGGCAAAAGATTTCTATTCTGATATTTTTCGGACTGCAGGCAAAGACATTGCCTATGCTGACGATGTCTGGAA
>JAANSK020254886.1:0-12877 GCA_011763485.2 Isoetes engelmannii
AGCCTTTTTCCTTTCCATTACATTCATACTGCCTAGGTCCACAATGGTATCCATCTTGTTCTTTTTCCCTATTAGGGCAAAAGGATTTTCTAGCATCTCCACATCTTCAGACATTGTTGGGTCTGCCCACTTAATGTTGTCTCTTTGAAGCACTAGACCTCTTCCGCTTCCCTCATACCTCTGTCTATCATATCTATTGTATCCTTATTTTTACGTGAGGTCACCTCCGTTATGTAGCAGACAATGTCGAGGTTTGATAGAGGAGCACCCCTGTATTCTCTAGTGCGTGATTATTTGTAGTACTTTTTCCTGGCAATATATCTGGACCTTATTCTATGTTTGGATGATTATTTGTAGTACCTTTTTCCTGGCAATATTTCTGGACCTTATTCTGTGTTTGGATGTCATCATCTGCCAAGGGGCCTTCTGATTTTGTGGACCTTCAATGGGGGCTGCTCCTGGACCTTATTATGTCTTTGGATGGCACCATCTGTCAAGTCCTGATTTTGTGGACCTTCAATGGGGGCTTTACTTTATCTTTTTGCATAGGTGAGGGCGCAGCACTAGCATCTTTCATATTTGTATGGGACACCTTGTTTAAAACTTTTATTTCCATGTTAGAAAAGATCCTTCTAATCTCCCACCTATTGATCAATTTCAGAGAAAATTTAAAGTAGCAAGGTCCACTGTTTACCACTACTCCTTCGGGTATGCTTGCGCTAGCTGGAATAGCGGCACAGATTCTAGCCCCTTTAGCTATTGAGTGTGCCACGTAAGAAGAGGATAACCCTCTCCTCGAGTGGATTATGGCAAAAAATAAACTTCGAGGCCGGCAGGCCGAGAGGGTTATTTTGCCATGATCCACGAAAGGGGAGGGTTGGCCTCCCTAAAACCCATGTCCGAGCAGATTAACCAGAAACAGGAAGAATATGGCTTCATATTTACCTTCAATACCTTCATATCTAGATCTGTGATATAAATCTGGCAGTGATACAAATCCGAAGCAGAGGCAAATCCCCATTTAGAATCTCTGTAGGAAGTCCAATAATAGAAAATGACAAAAAATCTTCTCAGCCGCCGAAAAATTCCTTTGTTAAGCATTTTTTCCCATCATGCGGATGGAACGATTCAAAAATCTCCGACCCCTACAGGAAGTCCAGCAGAAGAAAAGGATTTAGATTGAAAAAAAAGATTGAAAAGGATCATCCTACAAGACAAAAATGAGGATCAAGTGCTTATTTTTCAGGATCATCTTGAAAAAATCATCTTGCACAAAAAAAAAAGAAAAAGAAAAAGGAAGCTCAAAGGCATATTCATACAGATTCGGCTACTTAAGAATGGAGCCGCAGCTGTTCACACTTCAAGAAGGATGGAAAGACTGCTGGAAAGACTGTTGGAATGAAGATTGCCGGAGCTCCGCGAACAGAGCCATCGTAATAATCCTTGGAATATTCACTAAAAGGGCATCTTCGGGTGATTATCAGCAATAACCTTTAGAATATTCGCTAAAAAGGCATATTCGGGTGATTATGCATTTTAACCCTTCTAGGATCCAACGGTGGGCAACAACTAAATTAGGTTAATCTGCAAGGACAGAGGTTTAAGAGCCCAAAGAAATTAGCGATGCTTTTTAAAAACTCCGATACTAACAGATCTCGAGGTTTCTTTCTTTCTGCCTCCATGCTGGAATGCCGCATTCCACCACGTCAAAGGAAGGCTAGCATGAAGATTTCAAAGCTTGGTGCACAGGTAACCTTCAATCGGATTTCAGAGGTAAGCTGCCATCGGATTTCAGATGAAGATTTCATAGCTTGGTGCAGAGGTAAGTTTCCACGACGTCATAGCTTGGTGCCGAGGTAAGCTTAGACTAGTGCAGAGGTAAGTTTCCATCAGATTTGAGCAAGGCTTCAACACAGCGCGAGTCTTCTACCTATTTCAGAGGCTATCGATTGAAAAACTACCGGATTCTGCAGGTCAGTTTACCTGAACCGAGAATCGTTACCCCTGTTGTCATTCTCGCCTGGAATGAACGCCATGTGGCAGCTCCTGATTGGCTCAATATCAAGAAAGTGAGACCCACTTTCCTTGACGTTCAATTTCTAACCAGCAAGGCACTTTAATGGCTGAGATTTTATTGGGAGAAAAGCCAGGGGAATGAAATTGGTAGTCTCTTGCTTATAATGCTGCTTCATTGCCAAACGTGATTAAGAAGAAATTGCCCCCTATCGCTTTTAGTGATGCTAGGGCAAATTTAACTCCTTCAAATGTGATGCTAACCATAATCCCACAACGAAACACGATATCAAGTTTTCTATGTTTTTCATGTGCAGAGTTCATGGTTGATTTCTTTCTACTCCTGGAATGGAAAGTTTTCTTCCGTATCTTTATCTCTTGGACCCATTATCTTTGGCAGTACCATTGAGTACCATTGCCTTCAGACGACGTGTTCGTATCCTGAGTGAAGCCCCGCTCTACCATTTTAAGTGCCTCACTAACTCTTGCAGTTTTCTTTTCCTGAGAACCTTGCTCTACTCACTATTCTCACTGAATCTGGCCCTCTCCATGAAGTTCCTCTTAGATGGACATCTCCTCCTGACCCCTGGCCTTGCTTGTTTTGCTTGTATTTAACTCCGTTCTTTCATAACTTTGACCTCCTGACATAGATTTAATGTCTCTATCCTGTTTCTGTTTTCTGCCTCTGAGATTACGTTAGACCGTGGAAGAGGAAGAAATCTTACTTACATTGGCGTCCTATTTATTTGCCTGATTCACAGATGCCAACGCTTGCTCGTCCACTGCTTCGATGGTCTCACCATTCACCGAACTCGTGTCTTGATATTGCTCTGCTGCCACTGCTATTCTGCTCCCACTGTCATTTGTTCCTAACACAATCACTTTCAGCTTTTGTGTTAGGAACATCAGAAGCGAATTTTTCACTCACACAACCACCAGAAGCGAATCCATCCTCTGCTCTGCAACTCCATCAACGCTGCTAGAAGGAATCGATTTGGACGGGGCTCTTTCTTGAAATTCCCTTTTTATAAGTTTCCTTCCTATCACCCAGAAACTGCTACAAGCACACCCATAGTTATATAATGTAGCTGATAATTCACAATTTTTATATGCCAACTATAGTACAACTTCAGCTTCTGAATACCGAAGCAAAACTAGGATATGTTACAAATAATCTGTACAAGAATTAATATGGTTGCATTTATGCCACTTTCAACTCCAATCTAGCTGCTTTGCGTTGCAACCATCTAGCAAACCAAGCCAGGCGTCTAGGAATTTGGTGTCTTCTTCGCTTCCAGAATCTAATGGCTGCAATGTATTCCTCATCCCTCACTTGCTTTGTGCTAGCTCGCCAGTCAAACTTTTCCACCTCATGTCTTCCAGCCATGCCGATCTTTCGGCGCAACTCTGGGGATGAGATAAGAACTCTGATTTTGCTCAGACAATCTTCAAGATTGCCTGGTGTATACATGAAACCTGTTTCTCCTTCCTGGTTAATTATGTCAGGAATGCCACCAGCTCTAGCTGCTACCACAGGAACCCCAGAAGCCATTGCCTCCAGTACCACAAAACCTAGTGTCTCAGATTCTGAGGGTGTGATAAAGATATCTCCACTTGCATAGGCCTGCGAAAGTTCCTCGCCTTCAAGCATACCAGTAAACACTACAGGCATCCCAGCAAACATGTCTTCTAGGCTTTTCCTGAGTCAAATTATCATTTTCAAAGTGTTATCTTAACCTATATGCAAAATCAATAACAAACATACAATTCTCACCTCATAGGTCCATCTCCAACAAAAGCAAACCGCACATCCGGTAAGTTTTCCAATACTCTGCACATATTAACCCATCAAATTCTATTACATTTGATACTGCAAGCTGCAATTGCCATCAATACAGAATCTGTTACCACAAGGTTACCTTCTTAAAAAGTCCAGGTTCTTCTCTGCTCCAAGCCTTCCAACATGTATTATTAATGGCTTCTCTGGCTGGCCATTCCTAAATTAAGGCATGATCCCAACATGAGAACAAATTATGCTATAATGAATTTGTGTTATTTCTTCTTATATGTAACAAATATGACATGATACAAATGCATGCAAAAAAATGAAGTTGATAAATATGCATGCATACGTCAGCCTCGCCCTCATCTCAGAACTTTGGAAGCGAGGATGAAAGTTTTCAGAGTCGACACCTTTTCGCCAGAGCCTAATCCTGCCCGCTGCATCAACTCATCCCAATTTGTTACGGCAAGTACATAATCAAGAACAAAAGTAAAATATTAAAGACTATACCTGCAGCAGCTCCAGCAGCATTCAATTCTTTGCCAATAACACTCGAAGTCACTAAAGTAAGGTCTGCTGCCCTGTGGAGAAACTCTGCATCACCGAGATCCATTTTATAACAGCATGTTTAAGATAAATAACAAGGGAAGAAAAAGCAAGAGAGCTAGATAGTATGCATCTGTAGAATGCCTTCCAGTTAAGTTGTTTATTGGCATAAATTATCAGTATTTCCACTACCTACTTATTAAAAACCACATTGGCTTGACAAGCCAGCTGAATGTGTACTTTGGAATGTATCTGCATAACAGAGTAACACACCTCAGTTAGCAAATACAGCTGCATGATGTGCCCTTCATTTCGATTATATCACATTGACGACATTCGATAACAAATATGTACATATAAAATTTTCAATCAAGCGGCACCAAACTTTGGTAATTTGTTATTGAGTAATTGCATTATCCTGTTTATTCTCAACATGACATTTTAAAGGATGGAGGGAGGCTTTCAGATAGAATGATTGCGGAAGGAATTATTGACAGCCTCCATAAGAAAGTACTCTAATCACAAGCAGCATCAGCTGAAATCCCTTTGCATTCACAAGGGTAGCATCCATTATGTCATTCATGAGTTGAAGAAAATCCACCTCTGACTATAATGGCTGCCAGGTGTTAGTGCCACGCAAATCACTTTAATTGCTAGTAACCAAAATATCTTTACACTGGGTGCTCTATAAATATTTTTGTGTCTCACTTGTTCTGAGTTTAACAATACCAACTACAAACCACAAAGAGGTTCCAATGTATTAGAACACTTACATTGGTACATGAGTATGGTAAGACATCACAATTGGAACAGAAAGAAGCTTTGCAATTGTAAGAGCACCAAATACCTATAAAACTAGCCACAAATTAGCATGTGTCTTAAATATGCAAAAAAAGGAATCCGAAAAGCAACAATACCATTACTCCAGGAGATGATGCATGAATGATATCCGGTCTGAACTTCGCGACCTCAAGAAATATACGAGGACTTAAAGCCAACGATAAAGGCAGAAGTTTGTAGAATGGGCACGGGAAACTGAATGCATAGAAGCCAAAGGAACGAACTAGTAAGTTCATGAAAAAATTAAAGTGTAAATGAGCAAAATAGTTTCCATTTCTACCTCCATGATGCAACAACTTTAGCACCACAAAAATCACTTGGAGCACCTTCATGTGTAGTCACAATTAGGACCTGATAGAAGTTAATTAACTTCAGAATTACAGATCCATAGACTTTCTTTTTGTTTCCAAAAGAATGAGCCAGTCCTACCTCATCTCCCATCTCTCTTAGGTATTTGATGAAATTTTGGAAACGGTTCTTATAACCACAAACATAACTGTCAGGAATAAGCAAAAATTTCTTCAGTCATAGACTGATTTTGGATCCAGCAGTTACACTGGTGCTTGAAAATGGAATTTAAGACTAGCATACATAAGAATGGAGAGTTTATGCTTACGAAAAAGGAGATGGTTCTACAAAAAGTACAATTCGCTTGCTTCCCTGCTGCAATGGATTGCATTGGTGATAAGGCTCTCCTGCCAAAGATGAATCCCCTGCATCAGCTGGAATCGCCATGTCTTAAATTTTATTTTTTTAACATAACTTTTCTCACATCTTCCTTCACAACTTACACAAAACACAATTCTGCACAAAATTACCAAAAACCCGTTTCGTTGCCAATCTGCAAGTGTTTGAACCCCATTGCAAAGCTGATTGATTGGGAGCATAAGGAAAAAGATTTCTAGCTGAATGGGGAGGTGTGCAAGCTGGTGGGGATGGACGGACATTGGAAACTAGCATATTTGTGCAGCCCAACTGGGCAGAGAGGCGTGATGTCTTCTATAAATAAGCCCAGATGGAAAAACACAGGACTGAAGCCAAAGCAAGGCTGGCATGCAGCTTTGATCCCATTGTTGGGGAAATATTTTTTTGAAATCCTAGAAGTTTGGAATAAGATATGCTATTCCAAGATGAATATTCCTCCCCGGATATCCTCCTCCTAGGATATCCCCCACTATGCTAGTCAAGGTTTCAACTAAATTGCATAAAACCCTCATTAGTTTTGCTCATGTACATGTTTACATATATAGCAAAAGTCATTTACTTTATCTTCCTATTATAGAAACATAGCAACGAGCCCTGTTTCCACAACAGGAAGGTCAAGTAAATGACCTTTCGTGTCTGGAAGTTTGTTAGCCATCCAATTTATATGCCATGTGTCACAAATCCAACAGTTGAAGCGAAGATTGTGAGCAAAACATCAGAATGTTAATAAGTGAAGTTCGTGGAAATGAAACAATGCCATGTGGCAATGTATGATTGGAAGATAGGGCAGAATGACGACTAACTAGCTTTCACAGCAAACAAATATCAAATGTTCAAGTTGGTGTATTCTGCTTGAATTTTCTATCATTTTGTTTCAAGTTGTGTGATCCAATCAATCAAATTTTGTTGTCCATACATACATGCATACATACTTGAGGTATTAGATGCGCGTCTTCAATTGTTGAGCCATCGGCAATCACCGTGATCTTCTTTGTACAAACTTATTGTTTACTAACTGTCTAGTATCATTATTACCGCAAAGGTTGTGCCTTGAAACCAACCATTAACCCAAGCATGGGACAAATGGTGCTCGCTTATTCCCAAATGGAACAAGTTGCCTCTCATGGATGCCAATCCTAATATAACAGTAAACTCACCATAATAGAGAGCCCATTTCAGTTTAATACAATTCATTAAGCCCAATCATGGGACACATGTTGCTCGCTTAAAGTCTTCTCTCAAAAGTCTCTGAACTATAACTGGTGCAACAGCCATGGAGGAAGTATGGTTTTTCTCATTTGCTCTCCCTCCCATCGCCATTTTCGATGCAGAATGCATATTGCCGAGAGCAAAAGCGATGGACCAGAAAACAATTCAGTGTTTACCTTTGAGGAACCGTGAATATAAGTAGACGCTTCGCCAAAAAAGGCATCATCGCTATCTGTTGAAGAAGGGCGTATCATAAACCACAGATAAATGGAGGGCTTTTGGTGGAAATTAGAATTTAGAAGGATATACATTGATCAAGGGCATTTTTAATACTGAAGGGTATCTGGTGACACTGGTCATAGCATAAGGGTACTTTTGTAGTTTTTCCCTAATTTAGTATAAAATCATATATTGATATTTCTGGTTTGCTTGCATCATGTGAGTGTTGTTAAAAAAACGGGGCAGCCTGACTCAGCCGGATGGAATGAGCTGTCTCTCATGGATGCTGATCCTAATAAAACAATAAACTCACCATAAGAAAGAGCCCACTTCAGTTTAATACCATCCATTGAGCCCAATCATGGGACAAAAGTTGCTCGCCTACTCTGAAATGGAACAAGTTGCCTCTCATGGAGGCCAAATCTAATAAAACAGTAAACTCGCCACAATAGAGAGCCCACTTCAGTTTCCATTCATTAAGCCCAATCATGGGACACATATTGCTCGCTTAAAGTTTTTGGTCTAGTGGTAATACACTAGTTCTAGCAACTACAGGTCTCGAGTTCGAGACTGCCCAGAATTGCACTCCAAATTGTTGGGTGTTAAACTCCATGGACGCAAATATAAAGTGGTTGGGGGAAGGCCCAACAGAGCGATGTAGTGCGGTGTGTGACGCAAATATAAAGTGGTTGGGGGCAAGGCCAGTGTGTGACGCAAATATAAAGTGGTTGGGGGCGAGGCCCAACAGAGCACTGTAGTGTGGTGTGTGATCACATGTCCAGTTGGATGCTGCCTAGTGGTGTATGATCACATGTCCAACTGTAGTGTGTGATCACATGTCCAGTTGGATGCTGCCTAGTGGCAGTGTGGCGTGTGATCACATGTCCAGTTGGATGCTGCCTAGTGGTGTATGATCACATGTCTAGCTGGATGCTGCTTAGTGGATGCTGCTTAGTGGCGTGACGCTATCTATCTATCTATCTATCTCAAAAGTCTCTAAACTATAACTGTCTCTGAACTATAACTAGTGCAGCAACCACTGAGGAAGTTTGGTTTTTCTCATTTACTCCCCCCCCCCCATCGCTATTTCCGATGCAGATTGCATATTGTTGAGAGCAAAAGCGATGGATCAAAAGACAATTCAGTGCTTTCCGTTAAGGAACCGTGAATGTAAATAGACGCTTCGCCAAAAAAAAGGCACCATAACTATCTGCTGAAGAAGGGCATATCATAAACCACAAATAACTGGAGGGCTTTTGGTTGAAATTAGAATTCTAAAAGAATTTACATTGATCAAAGGCATTTTCAATACTGAACGGTATCTGATGAAACTGGTCATAATCTAAGGGTATTTTATAGCTTTTTCCTAAGTTTATTATAAAAGATATATTTATATTTCTAATTTGCTTGCACCATGTGAGTGTTGCTGAAAAAATGGGGCAGCCCAAACTCAGCCCTAAAGAATGAGTTGCCTCTCATGGATGCCGATCCTAATAAAACAATAAACTCATCATAGCAGAGGGCCCGCTTTAGCTTAATACCATCTATTAAGCCCAATCATGGGACAAAAGTTGCCTGCTTACTCCTAAATAGAACAAGTTGCCTCTCATAGATGCGATCCTAATAAAATAGTAAACACGCCAGAATATGTAGTATAATAACTGGGGGTTCCAGGGGGATTTAATATGGATGTATAAATGACCATGCTCGAAACCATAGACTATATCCTAAAACAATTAACTGGGCTGTTATAAAAAAAACATAGATTTAATAGAAAAAATAATCACATTAGCATGCTGGTTGTCTTGGTCAAAGCATTCTTATCACGACATCGAACTATTTTGGTAGAGGTTCGAGTCCCCGTATTTCAGATTTCAAAACCTTAGGTGAATTCATATTTCAAAATCATAAGTGCCCCCAATCATAATTGACCATAATCGAAACGAGAGGCGCCCAGAGGCCCCAACATGTGATCTGAGCCGTAGCATTGACGGATCCAACGACCGAGGTAGCCAAGGGTGCACTTCATTTAGAATAGAATAGAATAGAATAGAATAGAATAGAATAGAATAGATTAGATAACTTTTTTATCGTCCACGGAGGCCAATTGGCCTATGGGACCTGTACAAGAGGAGCAGCATGCTCATTACGGCCCGGATGAAAAAACCACATGGGAAAAACCGTGGCCGTAATGGTCACGAATAGAATAGAATAGAATAGAATAGAATAGAATAGAATAGAATAGAAATGTATTTTATCGTTCAAGAAGACTAATTGACCTATGGGACGCAAACAAAGAGAAAACAGCAAGCGTTGTATGGCCAGGATGAAAAAACCCCCGCCCCGAAGGGTTTTGGAGGGAAAAACCTTAGAGCATCCTGGTATACTGTACAACAAGATGCATCATGACATAGATGCACAAGGCACCCAAAGATTTAACTCTCATATATAACCACTATAAAACCATTGTGATAATGGTTTTCTATGCAAAAAAATCTTTCCTCAACAAAAACCATTATTACAATGGTTTTTTAAATAAAAATGTGGTTTTGTATGCTAGTTTATACTCTAATATGGTTAATTGAAAGTGATGAAGGTTTTATCAAGGTTCTTGGTACTAGTTTGACATGTCATGGTGGTTAAGTATGCAATTTGCAATATCGAGAGTAAGAAACATGTTGAATGGTTTTTTATAGACGTAGATGGTTTCTTAAAGTGGGTTTAACTGGCAATACCTCAATGTTTCTACCTACAGTTTAAGAAGGTCTTTTCATTTGTGGTTTTTCATCCTAATTTTTTAAGCGAACACGACTTGCCAAGATGTTAATGGTTCTTGACTGGAAAAACTATAATGTTTTTAGGTAGAGTTTAACAAGGTATTTTCATTCGAGGTTTCCCACGGTGGTTTCCTAGGCCAACAAAGACTTGCCGAATTCTTACTGGTTTTTAAGATGGTTTGTTGGTTGACTTCTGTTATTTCTTAGTGAGAAGAAATGCTAGTGGTTTTTGTCAAGGAACAAATGGTTAGTGCGTGTTTTAAATATGGTTTTGAATTTTTAGTGGTTTTTAACATGGTTTTGTTGGTCAATTTTCGTAACATGAAGTCTATGGTATTTTCCATGGTTTTTTTCCTTTTAATATGGTATTTTATAGTGGTTTTTATCTAAATTTTACGCTTAATTGTTTATTGCAGTGTTAGTCTGATTTATTTTACCCCTAGAACATCTATATCCTAAGGGGCAAAAATTAGGTTTCAAAATCACAAAAAATGCATAGTCATTGTGATAACTCTCTAAATCCCAATTTCTAAGGTGAAAATGATCAAAATTATGTAGCCGGGTCTTCATGCGCACATCATTGTAATGTTTAGGATTTGGAGAACCTTGAATAATCAAGTAATTAATTAGCTCATGAATAGACTTGATAGATTTGAAATCTTAGAATTCTAACACTGTAGGCAAAACTTATTTTTAATTGTCAAGTGTATGGATCTCTATAGAACAATTTTGATGTCAAGATTATGTAATAGGGAATCTTCATTCCAAGAAAATTTTGCTGAGGAAATTCTAAGGCGGCCCTGCTAGATGAGGCGGCGCACAAACGGTAGAGTCGCGAGTGTGCCGCCGAAGAATATTTCGAGTCATAATTTTCTAGGGGTGAAGATTCCCTTACGTAATTAACATGAGGCTTAAATTTTCACTAAAATTGTGCCACGTGGCATTTATTTTCCCTCCTTTCTCTGTTTTGGCGAAGCTAGGCGAGGGATTGAACGTTGTTTTCTGGCAGAGCTTCGCGAAGCACATCCCCTTGGATTGACTTGCATAATCAAGAGTAGAAGAAATGTGATTTCTGTGTTTGTTTTTTCATGCCTGTGTCATATTATGTGCCTCAATAGGGGATATTTTTCAAAGAAACTATATTCCCTTGACTAACTAAATACTAAGAGTAACGTAGTTATGCACATTCACCTTTATTACGGTGACATATACCAAGAGTCATGCAATGTAAAATGTACCATGATTTACAATCGATCGGCATCACGTTTATCTTTTGTGCATTAAAAAGTGCAATCTTGTGTATGCAATATTAGAAATTCAAATAGAAATTAGACAAGAACCATTGGATTATCTTAATATGCAATATGCATAACTCCACATCTCAAGTGATTTATACCAAAAAAAAAAAAAAACATTTGTTCAAGTCAAAATTCACTCGTATGCACTGTATCACACAGTCTAACTTCAAATCACGATGACGAATACATCAGTGAACAACTGCCAGATTTCCCCTTGGAAACTATCCGGATCAATCTTAAATGTTACTTGAATTTATCAGGCTGGGCTAGAGGCATTCAGTTGCAATCAGCCCACCAAAAAACATGGAGTTTATGTGCTTGTTTTTAATGTCTCGACACTATTCCATTAGACTCATTGTGTTGTTTCTACATATGGTTAACAACCAACCATATTACACACCAAACAGTATGCCTTAGGTTCCATGACCTCATGTAGCTCACTCAATAATGCTGCAGATAAATTCCCTATGCCTTACAGGTCACACATATCCTGCAGATAAATTCCCTAGGCCATTATCTCCCGACAATCATTGTATATTTGGATGAATATGCATGATACTGAGATCTTCAATATTTTGTAATCATGACTGAATAATCATCATGAACAATTGATCTAGGTAAATTTTCATATGGGAACACAAAAGAAGCTGAAATAACATACATACACAAGTCTTTCGAATCAACCAGATTTGTCGTCGGGATTTTGAGTACAGTACGATTTTCGGCGAAATGCACGCTCTATCTTCATATTCCATTACTGCTGCAAAAATGATACCATTCAATCAACAAATAAAATACTGGAAATGACATACATTGCCAACAAAGAATCAGCTGCTAACTCCTGTCAAAGGGCTAATGCATACCTGCAACAATTAAGGTTTTTCACCAACGCATTTTTTCAATCCAATAGATAGTAAAAAGCATGTCGTCCAATGCCACTTTTCTTAACAGTCAGCACCTTTAGAAGACAATCCCAAGCCGCTTTTCCTCGTAAGATAGCACCAAGCATCGTGCTCCTCTCTTGCTTGTTAAATTCAACCATGTTATCTTCACTTTCCTGTCTTTTTCATTGACTGCATTAATAAAAGCATACCAGCAACCATCAGATGGAGTCAGATGGGATGCGGAACCACGCTTGATAGCTTGAACGGCAACAACATCCTCCTCCAAGGGCCAAATAGGAATAGCTCCAGGCTTCTGCAGTTGAAGTAGCCTATTTGGCAATGTCATAGTTTTAGTCTCCAGAGCAATAATTCTAGTATCGCTAGCTGTCCTCATGGGCAAAATGCGAAGTATGTAGTGCACTGGCAAGATTGACTCATAATTAAAAGGCTCCATTCCTCTTGCCAAAATGGGCATTCCAGTTGCATCATCAAGATTGATACTAGCATTTAGTATCTGATATCTATAATAATCTGCTGCAAAATGATGATAATAATAATAATAATAATAATAATAATAATAATAATAATAATAATAATAATAAT